>JAAAKQ030087933.1:0-14814 GCA_010016005.3 Zanna intricata
ATTTTATACTAATTAATGATGGAACAGTTTGTTATTGTTAAATACGTTTATTATTATTAAAATACACTAATTTTCTAGCTGAAATAACTGATATACCTGAATTGAATTGAAAAGTTACTCCAAAATATTACGCAAGAAAAGTTCATAAGTTTTTTAAAAAAATTTCTTGTTCCATAAGTTGGCAGCAGTAACAGCTGATTGTACGATTGGCAGAAAATTTAATTGTTGCAGCTGGCAAAAGTACGAAAATTTAGTTGTTTTTATTCGTAACGTTATGGGCGATACTTCTAATTTGTTTACGTGTGTGGAATTGACAGATATTTATTTACGGCAAAGTAAATTGTAATGGCGCAGCTGCAGTTCGAGCGTACCGTCAGAAATATCCTAACCGAAGAATCCCTAATCGTAAAACATTTGAATCCGTGGAAAGACGTGTTAGAGAAACAGGTACGGTGTATTCAAAGAAAAATGATACTGGTCACAACGGTTTGTTCGTAATGTGAATATTGAGGAGGAAATACTTAGTGCGGTACTATCTTCTCCGACAAGTAGTAGACGAATATCTTGCCGTTTTAATATTTCTCATTCAACCGTATAGCGAATATTGCGAAAGCAGCAATTGCACCCATTTCATGTGACACCCGTGAAAAATTTGCTATTAATTACAGCACTTCCAGTAACTTGACTGTATTGCAGATTAGATCTGAAAAATTCTTTGAGAGAAAAAGCTGCAATATTTTGAAAGCAAGTTGTTTTATATTAAATAATTTCAAGTGTTCTGATGTTTAATCATGATTTAATAGATTTAGGTTCAAATAGGAAAAGTAAATAATACAGGTGACTTATTAGATTATGCTGCAATTTTCAATTCTGTGTTCTATGACTTATGCGAAAAAGAGGATGACTGTAATGGTGATGCTACTTTTAAAAAGAAAAAAATAGTTGAGATTAGATGAGACTAGATTTTTGTGTATTCCATTAAGGTAATCTAATAAAAGCAAAATAGTAAATCTCTACTATTTTCATATCATTAATTATAGAAAGTGAGATTTATAATTACTATCAAGAGTTGATGCTCCTTTAAATGATTTTAAAAGTAACTGAAGCAGAAAGTTTAAATTATATTTTCCTGAATATGGTATCTATATCAGTTTTCTACTGATGAATTATAAGTTTTTTGACTAGATATAATTAACAGTACAAGAGTAAATGTACCATTCAGTTTTTACACAAAGTACAATGATAGATTTAGATTTTAAAGTAACAGATGTTGCTCTATACATCCTCTGCCTTCTTTTTTGTATTTTTGGTTTTCATAGGAGGAGGAAAAAGCTCTACCAGCCACCACCCGCCCGCATAGGTGGTAATGTCGGGCTCTCACCGACTAAAAACCCTCCTCCATTCTCCTTCACCCTGAGACTGGACCTGCAATTAAGCATAACTTAGTCTCAGGGGGATTCAAACGCGGACTCACATCTTCATCTTGCACACCACTGCTGCCAACTTAGCATCTCACCTCACCTGTAAGAAACAGGAACAGAACCTACTGATCTCATTCTGCAATCACACACCTAGAGGTACAGGAGTCCCCGTGTGTCATCATCACCATCCATCCTCATGGTGAGAACACACGATGACACAGCAGGACGCTGTCCCTTCCCCTGGCTCCTTCGTGTTCGTGGCAGCACGAATACCATCGATCCCTGCCATGGAGGGAAGGAGTCCCCATGTTTCATCACTGCACCCTATCTCCAGTATTAAGTGGAAACATGGAAAACAAAGTGCAGCTCCACAGAGGGCTGTTCCCCCTCATGATTAACCGTCTAACATCAGGCTCATCTTGCCCTATAAGCCAGGCCCTTTGCCGTTAATATCTCCTGTACCAGCGACTTGATGCTATCCCAGTTTCTCTGTGATACAAGCATGTAGTCGATCAAAGTCTCTGGCACTAGATTAGTAACACATCTCTGCCTAAAATGTTCTATGTACACTTCTTAACCAATCTGATCATCTAGCTTAGATCAATGATTTTAGCAAGATGCAGAATCTGGCCTACCATATTTACATGGGAGAGAGAATATTCAAGAATTAACATCCTTAATTTTAGAGCATTTCTCATGTACTGAAAAAGAGCTAATGTGTTTATTACATTGTTGACATGATCTATATTTCAAATTCTTCCCTTGGAAAAAAGTATACAAATATTTTTTTTTAACATTACTATATTCAGGTAGGAAACTATATCACATTTCATACATTTCCCCTTTATAAAAAAAAAATAATTCAACAAGTCCTTTATTTAGTTCTTAAATAACAAGTCTGTAACAGTTTTTATTTTATTAAAACTTAAATTTTTTTTGTGTAATGGGTATTTTTTATTTTTTTGTTAAGTATACAATGGTTTATTTTCAGTAAAGATGTGATTGCAACTTTTGTTTTGTAAAGTAGAGGACTACTCTGAAAAGTTAAAAGCTCATGAAGAGGCTATTTGCTCATAAATATTAATGTTTATGAAAACATATGTAGGAATTTTAAAATAAGTTAAAAGTAGATATTGTTTTAAATTATTTTCTCTTCGAAAGATTCTCTCTAATGCTGATCTTAATTTACTGATTACAGTTGTTATTTCTCTTTCAGAGAAGACACTGGCAGAAGAAAAAAATGGACGATAGACCATTAAAAGCATAGGGAACAGGTAAGGATTAGTTTTCTTTCTGAATAAGAATTTCTGTCCATCCTTTGCAGTCAAGTATCAGACATTGATAGTTTTGAGACAACGTAATAGCCCTCCATGATCTGTACATCATCAGCAAACAATAAGGTTTCATTTTTTACATGCAGCTGCTGCTATTAGAATATTCCTATTTATTTACAAATAAGTATTTATATTGATGTGACCAGTTTATAATAAATTATGTCTCGAATTTGTTTTAATGAGGTTTTGATTTCTTTTTTTATCAAAACTATAAATTGTATATAGATTTTGTTGAAAATTCGAATAATTCATTAAATATTGACCACTGTGCTCATAAAATTTAATATTAAATGAAATATAAATCACAAAAACACAGTAAATTTGTAAAATTAAACTTACCACATTAAACCCAAGAATCAATTTTGCAGGATTCTGTGTCTTCAGTTGTTTGTTAAATTTTATAATTAAATTAAAACATATTTATTTATGATTTCCTAATTTGTGAAAATTAGTTTTTGAGATTTATTTTGGATGAATTGGCAAATTCTGATGATTTAATAACAAATGAAGATGCGGAATACCGCAAAAATAGATTCTTGGAATAAATGTGGTATGTTTAACTTATCTACTTATTTAGTTTATTATCTAAAAGTTTTGGTGGTTTATATTTCATTTATTAGACAATTTTGCATCTTATGTATTGCCTGCAAGATAGTTATTTTTTCATTGTACTTTCATATTTCATATTTTTAACTGCTATATGTTTTAAGAAAGAGTTTAGAAGAGTAAAAGTTTGTACATAAAGTATTTATACACTTAAAACATCATTGTAAATATTAATAAAGCTTATAATAAAGAACTATTTAAAACAGCATACAAACCTTATAAACACATAATAAAATATTACAAAACAAAACTAATAATAATAATAAACAATCAGTGTAGAATTTATAAAATTCAATTAAATGATTGTGAATTAATACAGGAAAATATATCCTATATTATGTAGGAAAAACAAGTAGATCCTTCAAAACTAGATTACTTGAATATTATAAAAATTACAAAAATAATAAATTACATTTATCTAATATGGTAAACCATCTTATAATAAAAAATCTATATCTGATATTAACAAAACTTTACAACTATTAGCATTTATTAAAGATGACATAAAATTAAATATATTAGAAAACTATGACATGTATAAATACAAACAAAATTTAATTAGATAAACCATCAGTCAGTATTTAAGGGAAGCTATATTATAAAAATTGCCACAGATAGCAGCGCCTGTTTAAATTAATCAATTTCTCATTATTTTAGTATTTTTATCTTTGAACTTTTATCATGCAATAATATAATTATTTCAATCATAACAAAGGATGTGGAGCTATATCTTACCTCATTGTTATAATGAGGGAACCCTTAAAAACTTTCCAACCAGCTGATGATAGAATTTTAACAGAGTAATGACGCATTATTGTGATTTTTTAAAAGATCAATTTTTTTTTATAAGATATGACATATCTTTATGCAACACATGAAATGGATGGGATGTATGGATAGGCAAACGGGTCTACTGCAGAAGTAGCTTACTTTTTTTTTTTGTATAGCTTCTCCAGATTGTAGTTAGTGTTCAATAAAACTATTTCTATATATTTATTATATGGGGAACATTAGTTTTAAAAGTTACACCAAATGTCATTTACAGGTTGGCTGCTGTCTATGTATAAGGAAAACCTTTCCCCAGGGGCTGCAAAAGAAAAACACAAATTTTACTTAGAAATAATATATTGAGAAAATATTAGTAAAATATTAATATGTAAAATATTGAAAAAAAACTGATGAGTTCTCTGGCAATACTCACAGCCTACAGAGATGAATTAATGCTTCCAGTGCCGTGAGTGTTACCAGCAATACTCACTAAATTTTAAAAATTCTAATGTTGGAAACAAGTCAATTATTTAAAACTTATAACAAATTTATTTAAAACAATAGTTACAATTATTTAAATTTTTAAAACTTTCATTGAATGTTTTTTCATGTTTTTGCTGTTTGAAATAAAATTTACTATAAAATGTTTCTTTTAGTTCTTATTTTTAGTTAATTGAATGTGTTTAGAAAAACACATGAATTATCACACTTGCTACACTTTAATCGCACTTGTCTTTCCATTTCCCAACGATATTCCCTTCCAAATTCTGTTTACCTATTGCTGTACGTTTCGTAATTTTTTGTTGAATTACATCCTTTGACAAATACCTTCTATTTTTACGTAAAGTCCCAATCAAATGTGTGTTTTTTGTATAGAGGATTTTGCTAATGGTACTGAAGTATAGAAATTATCAGAACTAATACTCTTCCTTTATTTGATTTTCTGCAAGTTAAAGAACAACTTTTTTTGAACAGAATTTTCACTGATGTAGAAGTAATTAAAATAGGCTGAGAGATGCCATTGTGTGCAGACCTTCATTAGCATTCGTCAGAGGCCACATAGACATATCAAAACGATGCTAGCAAGCCGTAAAGAAATAAAATGAATAGTTTGAAACCTGTCCCGAGTAGCTACCACGGCTACTCACAGCCTATGCGTAATGAAAAAGTGAGTAGTACATGCGTATCTCATGGCAGTCAACCTGCTAAAATAGCTTAATCTGTACTGGAATGTAGTAAGTTTGTGGTATGTATTTTTGTAGTTTATCAATTAATTTCTGTTTAATCAAAAATTCAGCAATTTTTGACTCATTGCAATGAACAAAAATTTAATTTCTGTCCAGAGACAGTATAAAAATATAGCTAATAAGGAAATAATGTTTTCACCTTTTTTTTAGTCTGTAAAAAAATTATACTTTTCATGTGATCCCAGATTCAGAGAAAAGATCATATATTGCTGGGATGTTTGTAAAGGACCTGAGAAATAAGTGGCAACAGAGGTGCATTTTCGTGATCTTCTCTATGGTATAATATATAAGGTTCACTAGTAAGACTGAAATTTGTAAAGATATACAACTGAAAAGAAAATAGGAAAATACTGTCCCTTGCTTTCCCTTACAATTAAATTTTACTCATTTTTGAATAAAATACCTTAAAAAATGCATTAATGAATGCTGCTGTGGGTAAGCTAACACCAATTTTAATTTTGATCCCTATCACTTGTTTCATTCATTAATGCACTTTAGAAAGTAACGTGGTAGTTTATATTTTTATAAAAAGTAGGATTTATGAAAATAATTTATACATTATCAAACCCTAAAACATGTTAAAAATAGGAGTGGAAATGGTGAAGGAAGCAAGATATCCTGGTTTCCTATAGTAGCAGGTGAGGTGAAGGATACAAGAGACCCTTGTCTCCTATAGCAATAGATGAGGTGAAGGATGCAAGATACCCGATCCCCTATAATAGCAGGTTCTTCAATCAAATCTGTAACAAATTGAGTAGGAGTTAAAATGGCTAAAAATAAGTTGTATTTCAATAACTCTTTTATTGGTTAACTAAAAAATGAGTTTATGATACAGGAAAAACATAATGTTACCAGAAAACTAAAATTGTACATATTCCACTCCTATTTTAATATGTACAATTTAAGTTTTCTGGTAACACTATGTTTTTCCTGTATCATAAAAAACAAGTCATTTTTTAGTTAACCAATAAAGAGTTAGTGAAATACAACTTATTTTTAGTCATTTTAACTCCTACTCAATTTGTTACAGATTTGATTGAAGAACCTGCTATTGTAGGGGATCAGGGTATCTTGCATCCTTCACCTCATCTATTGCTATAGGAGACAAGGGTCACTTGTATCCTTCACCTCACCTGCTAATATAGGAAACCAGGATCTCTTGCTTCCTTTACCATTTGAACAATTAAAAGTTTAGAAAGTTCACACCCACCTCGACTTCTGTTCACTAAAATACACATTTTATGCACATAATATTGCTAAATCTTATTTCCAACAACATCTCTTGTATGTAAAATAAATCATTCTTAACTTTATATTTGGATACTTTTTTAGAGCCAATACAAATAAGTTATAATTATAATTTTTAAATTGTAATTTGGTCAAAAGAATGTTTATACTGTTCAGTTTTTTGGGTTTTATGTGCAATTTTAATTTTCAGTGCAACTTGTAAATGTTCATGATGTACAACTACATTCTTGTATGTGCAAATTATAACTCTGTTAACTTGCTTATCTTCTTAACAGCGATTACTTCAGTCTATTCATAGATACTAATTTCAGTTGATTATGCTCCTAAGATGAATATAGGCCACAAGAAATTGTATACTGAAAAATCAACATTATAGGACATTAGTTGGTAAAAGGTCACGTAAAGTAATCTGTAATCTTGCAGTACAACATATATCTTCATCTTGTTTAATCAGTTTGGGGTTTTTTAGAGAATAATTGTTTACTTTGTTGCTGAGAAACATTTAAATCATATTATTTTGTTATTCTAAAGTCCCAGTGGCTATGCAGCAATAATCATTTCCAAACCAAATACAACCCTGTAATTTCTTCTGCGGACTGTACTGTCACTTTTTCACTGAGCAACAGTCATAGGTGTAAAAAGGCAAGGATTTTCAGCAGCCATAGCAAAAGTTCTGTTTATTAGTAAAACAATTTTGATGAATGTAGACTTAATTACACACCAAAGATTTTTTCACAAAATTTCATTGCATTTTGTTAAAACATCAGCAAAAATAGCTGACATCAAAATTATATGCTTTCAACCTTAATCTTAAACAGACGAAATTTTTAAATTCAGGGTTAATATTCAGCCTAGAGTGCAAAGATTCAACACTGATGCAATATGTTCTTGTGCAATAACAAGAGTTCCTGCTGTGACAGTTTTTGTCTTACAAATATTTTTTGGTAGGCCTGATCTTATTCAGTAATGAACCTCAACATCAATAATTCAACCCACATCTTTTATACACCAAGCTGATACTGAAGTTAAAAGGAACAATAGAAGCTTCTCATCATACAGTTCATAATAATCACTGTCTTTATGATAGAATGATTTTGCCACTGAAACATGATGCAATTTTTACTGATGTTCCACTGTAAACAAATGACATTGACTGGGAACAAAACAAGTTACAACCACTTTGCCAACTCAGACTGTATCTTTGTATTGAATGATTCAAAATCACCTCTTCCTAAAGACCACATTGTGTACACAAAATGGAGACCCAAGGAGTAACCAATTTTTTTTTTTTAAATGGTTTATTACGTTTTGTACAACTTATCATACTAATCTTCTTTGAAGTGGTGTTCCCTTTTTGACTTGGGCTTTCTTTGAAAAAGGTCTATCTTTTGATAGGTCTTATAAAAAAAAAAAAAAAAAAAAAAATGCTGTATTTTTTACAGTTACACAGGCATAAGGAAGAAAACTATGTTCTGAAAATTCCTTCCTTGCTTGTTCTTCTTAGTGAGTTTGGCACAGAAGCTTGTCATTTCTGAAAATTTCTGTGCCATTTTTAGTTGTGTATTTTTTCATCTTAGGCATCTACAACTGTTTAATTATGATATCTAATAAGTAATGAGGAATTAAAACAAACAAAATTCGGAATTAAAACAAACAAAATTCAGATTTAAAACAAACAATATTTAGGAAAAAATTAAAATGTTTGTTATAAATTTTAGAATTAGTTCATTAAAATTTTCATTTATGGTTTTGTAGGAAATTTTTCTTTCAAAAGGAGTAAAAGAAAATTATTAAAATGCAATATTTTGGACGTTTTATACCAACAAGTGATTTAATTTCAAACTTTTGCCAACGTAATTTTTGAATTCCATTGTTAACAAAAGTTATACATCTTTGATATTTTGTAGTCATACCTTTTTAAAGGAATACAACTACATCTGATTTTTTAAAATAATCTTTGGATGGGTGATTGTGGAACACAAAATACAAGTTATATCACATGTATACATACATGATCACTTATTTTTATAAGAAATAGGAACTTCTGGGATGGAACATATGGAGTAAGCACAATAAAATTGAAAATTTGTACCAGGTGTTTGTATGAATATTCTCCCACAATAAGTGAATATACGTTAATTAATGGGTTATCTGAACTAAAAAATGAAAAAAATCAGCATGGCAGATCATTGTATTGGTTTGATAAAGTGATACACTGATATGTGACATTGTATTGGCATAAGGAAGAAAACAATGAGGGAATTCAGAAAATTCCTTCATTGCTTGTTCTTCTTAGTGAGTTTGGCACAGGAGTTTGTCATTTCTGAAAATTTCTGTGCCATTCTTAGTTGTGTCTATTTTTTCATCTTAGGCATCTACAACTGTTTAGTTATGACATCTAATAAGTAATGAAGAATGAATTGATTCTTGATTTCAATAAATCTATTAGCATTCAATTTTTTGGTTTACTAATAATTTTCCTGTTTGAAATTAAACTTTGATGTATTTCTGTTTAGGTAAAGATTAAAAAGAGCAGCCAGTGAACAGAAGGTTTTCCATCGCTTAACAGTGTTAAGATTTCCACTCCTGTTTGCGAGTGGAAATCCTCATCCACATTCTCATCCTCATCCACATTTTATTAATTGTTTTTATTTTTATCAACCTTAAATTTCACATTTATGAACTATTAAAGTAATGAAATCACTCTGTTTAGCTGTGCTGATAGTTAATTGAAGGTCTCAAAACACATGGTGTTAAATTTTTAAGGTTATGTAGCAGGAAAAGTTCACACCCACCTTGACTTTCTTTCACTAAAATCCACGTTTTATGCATGTACTATTGTTTAATCTTCAACAGGTTATCTTCCTCCATTCTAAGTAGAATGTAGATTTATTTTTTTACAATTAAGTTACATTCTAGTTTCAATGAAGGAGTATAACTACACAGAAAGAAAGTTATCACAAAGGATAGTATAAAAGTACTATAATTTTTTAATTTATTTGTTTATTGTTTTAGTAAAGAAAATTGTTAGAATGAAGTCCAAATGGACTCATGATTTTAGGTCAAAATTTTATAGTGTGAAGGACTTTTCTAAAATGTGCAGGCTTGAAAACTATGCTTTAGTGAGCAGGCTTAAGGAGGATATAACTCAGAATGATAAATTTATAAAACTGCTATAATATCCAATGATACATACTGCTATGTTTTGGTATAAACATTACTTAATGGGGAAAGTTTGCCATTGGCAAACTTTCTTACTGAAAATATAATTATTTAAAGTACAATAATAATATGATTTAGGGTGAGTTCCCAATAATGGTACAATAATAAAAAATCAAGTTTTTCTTTCACTGGAATTATACATATCATTTTTGCCTACCAAGGATATATATTTAATGTGGTTATAGAGAGAATATTGAAACTGACCATATGATTTTTCCAGAGCTCTCACTATGCCCTTGCTGTGCATGTCAAGAGTAAAAGTCTGTAACTATAATGCCAGTAAGCAGGATTTTAACTACTCTAGAGGTGACTACCTTGGTTTGAATAATGCTGCAAAGGAATAGAAGAGACAGAAAACTGTGGAATCTATACTTCCTCAGATATTCATAATGCTGCCAATATCTATACATATATTTTGTTAAGAATAAATAAATATGTACATGTTGTGTAAAGAGGAATAGATCAGGTGCTTTTCCTAGCAACTATTCTGGGAACTCTGTAGGTGTATTAAGTCTAAGAAAGAGCTCATAGAAAAATTTAAGAAACCTAGGTTGCCTGCATATTACTTAATAAAGCCAAGGCAAAAGGCTTTTGCCTTGGCAAAAGCTTTCAATAAAGTTACTTCTATATTTATTTGTTATATGGAGAATAATTAGTTTTATAAGTTACACCAAATGTCATTAAAATAGCTTAATCTACACAGAAAAGTAGTAAGTTTGTGGTACATATTTTCGTAGTTTATTTATTCACTTATTTCTGTTTAATTCAGCCTTTTTAGTTATTTCATTGCAATGTGCAATAGTTTAATTATTTAATTTCTCTTCTGACATAGTATAAAAATAAAGCTAATGAAGACAAAAATTAAAGTTTTTACTTTTTTTTCAGTATTGGAATATATTAATTATTATTAAATTCTAAGCAGAATAGCAGTTACAAAAATACATTATTAGTCGGTAAACAAATTGTACTTATCAGGTGATCCCTGATTTTTTATTTTTATTTTTGTTTAACCAATGAGAGCAGGAATGCGTTGGTGCACTTCCTGCAGGGTCTTCGCAGGGTGTGTCAAGCTTGTAGCCAGAATACTTGCCGTCCTGACCTAGCATAAAGCTAAGTGGGCACTGGACTTGGAACTGTGGCAACCATGAAACAGTGTTGCTCCCACTCCCTACCAATTAAACCTCCCTCACCGTTGCCCATGGGGAAGTGATCCTTGATTAAGAGAAAAGATAATCATAATAGCTGTGATGTTTGTAAAGTATCTGAGAAATAAGTGGCACCAGATGTGCATTTACCTGATCTTCTCTATGGAATAATATATAAGGTTCAATTGTTAAGACTGAGTATCACCTTCATTGCAGGGTTGGTTTTGGTATACTAATTTGTAAAGATATATTCAGCTGAAAAAGTTAATAGGAAAACACTCTCCCTCGCTTTCCCTTAGCATTACATATGATATTGTTTGGATTTCATTCAAAAATGAATAAATTACAATGTTATAAAGTGCATTAATGAATGCTGTGGGTAAGCTAACTCCAATTTTAGTTTTGATCCCTAACACTGATGTATATAGCACTTCAATAAGAAATTGTTTAAACTTGTTTGGGTGAATGAAGTAGTTTTCTGTTTATATGCTGTATTCCGCCCTGGGAAATACAGACAGGAATTTTTTATCTCAATATTCATATTATGTGGTATATATTAATAGAATTAAAAATATAATTTATCAATCAGTACTGAGAAAGTAAATTTTTAAACATTAATTCCTGTAAAGTTATATATATATATATATATATATATATATATAAAGAGTATTTGTCATTTATAAGGAATAAGAGATATTCTTAATAAGAATATTACAATACATACTCTTGATTACAATATTACTCTTGATAATAATGATATTCAGATTAAAAATGATGTAATGGAAACAGATTTTCTTTTCAAAATTCCAAATAAAGAAAAAAACATTTAATACATAATATAGCTTTTGCAATAAAACGTAATATTCATAGAATAAAAAATAATAATACTATAATATTAAAACCTGAAAAAAATGAATATTCCTATTCATGATAATCTCAATATAGAAAAAATTGACTCATTTTTTAACAAAAGATAATTGTAAAAATTTAATAATAATCCATCTAATAAACTTATAGATTTTATGAAATTTAATTTTTTTATAAAATTTTGACTCCTTAAAAGTAGCACTTTTAGTGTTACTACTGTTATGTTGTTAGTAACAATAACATGAAAAATAGTTTTAAAGCTATACAAAATTAAATGCAATAAAATTGAACAACAATGACATAAATATCATATGATATAAACAATATGTATAATTCCAGTGAAAGAAAAACTTGATTTCTATCATTATATCATTATTGGGAACTCACCCTAAACCATATTATTATTGTTCGTAAAATAATCATATTTTCAGTAAGCAAGTTTGCCAATGGAATCCTCATTAAGTAATATTTATCCCAAAACATAGCAGTATGTATCATTGGACATATAACAGTTTTATAAATTCCTCATTCTGAGTTGTATCCTCCTCAAACTTGCTCACTAAAACATAGTCCAAGTAAACATGTTTGAAGTCCTTCAGATTATAAAATTTTGACCTAAATCTTAAGTCCATTTTGATTTCATTTTAACAGTACTTTTGACTAAAACTTGTAGTACAAGTATATCAAAATTGTTATAACTTCCCATATACTCGTATATTGGAGTCAACAAAATAAATATATAACTAATTAAAGTGATAAACAGTGTTAAATTTTTATGTTAATAATATTTAAATAATTCAATCTTTGTTGTGTGTAATCAGACCTTTCGAATTTCCTAGAAATTTATGGTAACTACTAGAAGCAGTAAGGTTGTATCTTTGTATTACTATTTTTACAGAATGAATTTCATTTGGCAATTTGCATTGATAGTTTTTTTTTTGTTTAACCTCCGGAACCACAATTAAGAATACTTTCATAGGGATGAAATGAATAAATTGTAGCGTATGTGAAAAATGCCATGTCTGACCGGGATTTGAACCTCCGGATGAAAAGCGGGGAGGCTAACACTCGTCCACGGAGGCCGGCATTGATAAACTTTAGTTTAGTTTAGAATTAATGTAATTATTTATATTGTTTGGAATTAATTATATTTATAAATAAAGTTTCTAGTGTTTTGTAGACAAACAAATGTGCAGTATATAAGCAAGCCGAGGGCACTGTTCATTTGTTCAATTGTGTATCATAGGTCCTATCGGTGACACTGCCGTAGTAACTGTGTGAAAGTTTAAATTGTTATGTATAGATTTAGGTAAGTGTTAAAGTGTTTGGTTTAATAAATTATTGTGAGGAACTCTGATATTCTCCTGTTAGTTATTTATGAATCATTCTCTCACTACAAAATACAAAAATAAATTAAAAAAATGTTGTACTTTTACACTATTTCTTGTTCCTTTGTGATAATTCTCTTTCTATGTAGTTATAGTCCTCCATTGTGATTAGAATGTAACTTAACTATAAAAAAAAATAAAGCTATGCTCTACTTATAATGGAGGGAAATAACCAATTGCAAATTAGAGAATATTACGTGCATAAAATGTGGATTTTAGCAAAAGAAAGTCGAGGTAGGCGTGAACTTTCACTGCTGTGTAACCTTAAAAAGATGACACTACGTGTTTTCAGACCTTCAGTTAAACAGAATATCAATACAGTTAAAAAGAATGATTTCATTATTTTAATAGTTCAATGATGTGAATTTTAAAGTTGATAAAAATAAAAATAAAAACAATAAAATGTGAATCAGATAATAATACCTGTTAGCGACTGGATTTCCTTCCGTTTAATGACTGCTCTTTCTAACCTTTTTAAAAATTTTCAATTTTATTGCTATGTTCCGCCCTAAAAGTTCCTATTTCTTATAAAAATAAGTGATCATGTATGTATACATGTGATAACTTCTATTTTGTGTTCCACAACCACACATCCAAATATTATTTTAAAACATCACGGGTATTTGTATTCTTTTAAAAAGATATGCTTAAAAAATATCAAACATTTATAACTTTTGTTAACAATTTAATTTAAAAATTAAGTTGGCAAAAGTTTGAAATTAACTCGCTTGTTAGTATAAAACATCCAATATATTGCATTTTAATATTTTTTCTTTTACTCCTTTTGAAACAAGAAATTTCCTACAAAACCATAAATGAACGTTTCAATTAACTAATTCAAAAATTTATAACAAACATTTTAATTTTTCCTAAATATTGTTTAGGTAAAATATTCAGATTTTAAATCTGAATATTTACAGTTTTATTTAAGCCTTTGCTGTTAATGCAACATTTACCAAATATTAAAAAAAAAAAAAATACAGAAGTTTTTGGAAAGAAAAGATTATATTAAAATTACAATATTCGATATAGTACAATGGAAAAAATAAAAAATTATATAATAATAATAAACTATTTTTATACAGAAAGGTTAATAATATGAAGAGCGAGTTCAATAAATTAAAAATAAATAATCAAAATAAATCAGTTTATATATTAACTGATCATCAATTTGGTAAACTGTTTTCAAACTTGACAGGTGTTAATGTTAATAATAATGATATTCAGATTAAGATGATGTTAAAAATGATATAATGGTAACAGATTTTCTTTTCAAAATTCAAAATAAATAAAAAAATATTTAATACATAATATAGTTTTGTAATAAAATATAATGTTAATAGAATAAAAAATAATAATGATTATTATACAATGAGATATGGCAAAATGGAATTTATCCGCTGCAGTGGAAAAAAGCTTATATTATCCCAGTTCTAAAGAAAGGGAAAAATTAGACAGATCCCAGTAGTTACCATCCTGTTTCATTGACGAGCACTATTGGAAAACTTTTTGAAAAAATGATAAACAATCGACTCGTTTGGAACTTAGAAAAAGAAAGCCTCATTTCT
>JAAAKQ030087944.1:0-14814 GCA_010016005.3 Zanna intricata
CCTGTACGTGTTCTTTTCTGTGTTTGTGTTTGTAGTGTTTTGTGTTGTGTTTATCTGTGCTTTTAAAGAAATGTTAGTGCCCTTTACACCCTAACATATGACTAGCCTTACGGTGACTAATGATTAATTTTTTTAAAAATGTGACGAGGGCTAATGACCATAGCAGTCGATGCCCGTATAAAACCTAAATAAAAAAAATAATGTAGAATGAGGTTTACTAATCTTTAATTTGAAAAAATTCAGATTAATCAGTAATATTCTTTTTGATTTTGTTTTATTTTTATCTTGTTAAGATTTTTCGATTTTTCAAAAGAATAACACAGATAACATATGTTGTCGGGGTTTAAACTTCAAACATATTTAGCGTGTATGAATGACATACATTCACCGGGTGGTTAAAAAATAATTTACTGCCCTCTATGGCTCTTTTAATAACTGATATATGGTTTGCAGTATTCTTCTTGTACCGATGGGCTACTTCAATGAACATATATTTTACTCTTTATGATTTTTTGGACAGGGGAGAGGCAACTCAAAAATTTTAAATGGAACTGATGTTCATTTGATATATTATTTTAAAGTGCTTGATAAGACTAGAAAAATTATACAATTAAAACCAAATTCTGATTACCCAATCCAAAATGGCGGCCAACAATGTGCTTGTTTCTTGTAGCTAAAATTACGGTTGTATGATCCGCCTTGAATTTTTTTATTTGACGTATCCCAATTTTCGCATTGGAAATCTCCGATAAGAGAGGCTAACTCAAAAAGCCCCATTTTAGAGTACTCTGCTTTCTTGGGGGGGGGGGGCAAGGGCGAGTCAAAAATTGTAATGGGATATATTTTCATGTGATAACTTGTTTTAAAGTTTATTTTTATAAAAGTAAAACGGTTTCAAAAAACTTAAATTCTAACTATTTAAACCAGAATCGCAACCATAAAAATCATTAATTAAAAACTGAAATAATTAATTATTAAAAAATTTTAAGTACTTCTTTTAATTAAACTTGAAGAATTTAATTTAATTTAAAAATAACAGGTTTTTATATGTATTTCTATATTTTATTTAAAAGATAGAATATGGAGAAAGTGTGATGTCGATGAAATTCATAGCTGGCCGAATTTTTTTCTCAATTAAAGACGAATCAGCAATTGGGAAATAAATTTAAATTAAAATTTATTGGAAGAATAAATGATCGATATAATTAACAAACTATTATTAGAAAATAAAATCTGAATCACTCAAGAGCTTGGATGGAGCTGATTGACTACATTTCAATTTAAGACACTTTTCGACCAGGTTACATTAAAAAACGTTAACATATGTTGTAATTCAATATATCCTTGTTTAAAAATTCGTTTTTACACAAAGGTATTAATTTTTAATCTATTTTCTATCTATTAGCAATATTAATACAAAATTTAAAAAAACATTCCATAGGTACATTAGTAACTGAATAAACAGTTCACCATATAATTATTACTACGTTGTAGTATAAAATATTAATCCACAGAAATCACAAAATAAGATAGTTTTGATGAATTATACAGGTTTATTTAATGTATAAGCTGGATTAAAGGGTTAGCTAATATAGAACGGTTCAAAGTATTAAGATACGTTTAGTGTGTTAATAATATAATGAATAAAAATTGCTAACGGAAGTTATGTATGCAGTGGCCAGTGCTTCATAAAATAAAAGTGACTATTCATTATTATAGAACAATAACATAAGTGCTATATATATATACTTCAAGAAGTATATATCTACATATGTATTAAGTTATATAGCACGAGATGACAAATAAAAAGTTTAAGTAACGCTGCTAGTGTTCAAGTGGTGTGGCGCCACTTAAGAAAATATTGTCGCCACCTGCTTCCTCAATCAAAAAAAAAATAATAATAACAAAACCAGCACTAGTATCATATAATATAGATAGCTTAACTGCACATTTAGTTTAAGGATTGTACTAGTAGTAAAGTAAATATTCAGTCATAACCGTAGTCAGACCCTCATTTCCTTATTCTAAACGTAACGTTAATCGAGGCCAATACCACTACTCTTGAGTGACTGAATGACTATGACGACCACCGGCGTCATGGCGGTCCTTCCTTAATTTACATCTGATCTAGTTTATTCATTCATTGTGTTTTATTATTCACGCTTCTTAAAAGTAGTTTAATCTTTTTATTTTATTATTTTTTTTTCTGTTATGACTGTAATATACATGGAATTCTCTTTGAAAATTAACTTTATTGCCGAAATACTTTTTATTAATGTTAATGATAATTTGTTTTTCTTCTGTTGAATTTCCACGATATAAATTAATTAAATATTAAGGGAATGATGAAATTAGATAAAATATGTTAAAACAATATGCTTTATTTATCGTATAAAAACGTAAACTTTTATCATTTATTTCCTGTTGTGTATGTTAGTATCCAGTCAATAGTTTAAGAAACATTTTTAATTCTTTGATTTGTTCATAATTTTATTAATGCAGATTTGAATTATTCTATTGTTAGACTTATATTTCTTTGAATAGATATTTTAATTAATTTATGAAATTTAAAAAAAGTAAAAAAAAAAACACGGGCTTGCATTTAGATTTATATTTATCTAAAACTTATCAAGAATAAACAATAAATGTTACAGGATAGGAATTTTATGTTCTGATGGTTGTGAAAGAATGATTATTTTTACTATCTGATTAAATATTATTTATGGTCATGTTTGAAAATAAATAGGTAAAAAATAGATGATTAGATTTTCATTAAGTAACATAATAAAATATAGATTGTTCACCTACAAATCTGTTGATCGCCTTTCAAAAATAAAATTTTTCAAGATGTATTTGAAATTATTAATTCTTCTTTCTAAGAGAAGTCGATAAAAAGACCTTTAGTCAGAGCTCTGATTCCGTAAATGAGTATAAAAGTAAATAAATTCCTTGAAGGTTTAAAAGTAGGTTGTCTGAAAGAAATCCAACACATTGCTTATCGTTTTCGCCTTTTAAACAATATAATAATTAATAGATAAAAAAAAGAAGAAATCTCGCGAAATTCTGCATA
The DNA here is from genome assembly GCA_010016005.3 of Zanna intricata. Taxonomy (NCBI): domain Eukaryota; kingdom Metazoa; phylum Arthropoda; class Insecta; order Hemiptera; family Fulgoridae; genus Zanna; species Zanna intricata. The sequence continues at coordinate 3,071 of JAAAKQ030087944.1, forward strand.
AGAAGACCGACTTTTCGTATTTTATTTTCTTTCCTTCTGAAAAAGCATCAATTCATTCTAATCTAAGAAAAATAAAAATTACAGAAAATACCTTTGGTTCACAAATAATCGCTAACACGTCAAAAGAGTACTACAAGAAAAAAAAAACACACGTTTCAATTCACTCACCATTGTGATTCGCTGTATAAGAGCGTATGAAAAATAAACCCCTACACAGGCAACAAAACCTCAATCTTTATTCGACCTTAAAATAACTCAAAAACTAATCAAGTAATCTTCATAAAATTTTTGTATGCATCATTTCAGACACACTATTACAGCATATCTAAATTTTTATGAAATTGATTTAGTAATTTTGGCGATTTTCGAGCCACAAAATTTTACACATAGGCCTCGGTGTATGTGTGTGTGTGTGTGTAGTATAATATATATATTTATTAAGGAACCCCAGTTTAAGAGGATGGTATATCTCAAAACCTGAAGAAATTCGTTTTTACACCCCTTCACACCAGGCAATGGAATGTAATACCATACTTTTGTATGAAGTCGATATCACAACTTCATCAAAAACAAAAATATGAAACATTAATCAACAAAAGTACTTTACGTAATTTGGAAAATGCATTTAAAGCACTATCAAAAATAGTGTTTCAAAATCGTTATCAATCATGATTTGATAATTTCACATAAAAGTAATAATCATCCGAAGCAAAGACACATTTAATTTAATTTTTTTATTTTATTTTGATTTTCATGAATCAAAAATATCAGAGCAAGTGTCTAATAAATTATTAAAGGTAAACGCATAAAATCAAACTAAACAGACTAAATTTTTATTTATCACCATATTTTACTATTTAATGAAAATCAGAAAAAAATTGTTTTCCATTCTCGACTACGCATAATATTGAATTCAGTAATAATTATCATTATTAACTGTCTATTCAAAATTTGAAATTTCATTGTTGAAATTTTACCATTTAAATAAAATAAAAACACATACGAAAGAATCTAAGGAAGTTTTGATACCATTAATTATCTTAGTTTCTAGTTTTGTTTTTTCCTGCTGCAATCGGTTGCTGCAAAACGTTCCCTAGATTAGTTTTTGTTAGCATAATCCGCATAACACCCGTTATTAAGTGTTCCCTCTTTCTCAATGATTTACAGACAAGCGTTCAGTTTAATGTTATTACTTGGAGTGATGAAACAGAACGATCTATCTCTCTTTTTATCTGTTTATCCTCCGGAACTACCGTAAGGTATTACTTCAGAGGATGAATGAGGTTGATGTGAATGAAATGTAGTCTTGTACAATCTCAGGTCGACCATTCCTGAGAAGTGCGGTTAATTGAAACCCAACCACCAAAGAACACCGGTATCCACGATCTAGTATTCTAATCCTAGTAAAAATTTTTATCTTTACTAGGATTTCAACCCTACAAATCAGAACGATCTATCTGCCGCATATTAAATACAAAAGGAGACATACAATTAAATTTAAAGTAATATCTTAGGCAATGGGCTAACATGTTATCCAATATCCCATGCAGGAGGGATTTGATGTCCGATCCTGTGAAGAGCCTAAACTGTTTTAATATCTTACCTAAGATGTTAGAAGGTATTCCTGAACAAATTTATGAGTAGACCAGTTTTAAATGCTGAGCAAAAATTTTATTTTCTCTAGGTACTAATAAGCAACCTTAAGTCAGGATTAGAATTCTTTAAACACCGTCCAAAGGTTTGCGTGGTATTTGGAAATGTCTATCTGAATTATACAAATATTTCAACCGGATCTCCTGTATGAGTGTATAAAATAAATAAATAAATAAATATATATATTTTAAAGCAAATTATCAATATTAAGAAATTATTAATATTTTAAAGAAACTTATCTCAAACTTACTTCACAGTTTATTATTACTAAGGCACTTAAGCCTAATAGAATTATCTCTTTCTGTTCAGCCATCAATTTACATAACATTAGAAATTCATGTAATCTTATCAGATTTAAAGCTCTTTCATATGGTGATTCGACAAACTACAGTTAGTTTAATAGTTTATTCAAATAAGAGAATTTGAATTTCCTGATTTTATAATTTAAAAAAATTTTTTTTCATCCCTGCCCCCTGGGTCGGACCTACATTTAAGTATTCCATAACCCAGGGGATGTCCTTTGCCTCTAACAGGCCCTGTATTTATAACTAGATTAATTATAATTTTAAAAAAATAATGATTTTAAAAAAATATATAAAAAGTTAAGTTTAATTATTTGAAATTAATTAATTAACCTATAATTACAAATTTTTATTAAGGTTATAGAATTTTAATGAAAACTATTCCTGATATTTATACTTTTAATTAGAAAATCTTAATAAATAAACTACGGTGTTAAGTAGTGATTTACAACTGTTTCATTCCTGAAATAAAAACAATATATATCATAGCATACGTTTAATCTGGTTAACGGAAAATCATTGAATAATAAAGTGCTACTTCTGTATCTGAATAAAAATGCCTTAAATTGATTATGGATTAAAAATTCTCTCTTTGTGGAGGGCTTGAATTATCTTTCTCTTGAAATTTTGTTTTACGGTTTCCTCCGGGATATATCTATCATTTTCTCCATTAATTTCAATTCTTGGTCTCCTTTCCAATTTTATTTTTTCTATGAGTGCAGGTTTGATCTGCTAAGTATATGTTGAGGATACCAGGACTTGTACATCCTGTTTATCTATTATATAATTTGTTTGAATTAGTTGCCTGTGAACTAATTTGTGAGTGTGTATCCTGATTGGATAAATATCTTAATGAATGATGCCTGCAGGGTAAAACTGGTTGTCATTATTATTTATGAATTACAAAATACAAATACAATACCTTAGATGTTTGAAGAAGTTGTTAAAAATTGTCAAATGATAAAAAAACACCATTGAATTCCATATTCCAGTGAGTATAAATATTCAAGATTATATTCATAAGATTTCATTTGCAATCTTTAATTATTAATGGCAAATTTGTATATTCTATTTAAGTTGTTCATCAAAGTTTAATAATGAGTAAGATATATTCACATTCTGATCAAAAATCAGAATATGAATGTACATATCCACGATATGTATATTCACGTTGTGTTTTGGGTTGAATATGTATATTCACGTTGAGTTGAGCTGTGTTTTGGGTTGAATTTAATTATTATATTAAACTTTAAAACACATTTTTAGCAAAACAAAAAGAAAATAAATTAGAAGAAGATGAGATTGGAGTAGAAATTGTAAAATTAAAAAACAAATCCCTCTTCTATAAACAAAAAAACATAATAATTTGTCTTGTGACAAGATGAAAACTAATACTTTTCAATATTTGGTCCATTTGATATGTTGATATGTACGTGAAACAAATGAATAATAAAAATAATATCAATTAAAAAAAAATTTCAAAACTTCTTAGAACTAAATGCAGGTTAATTGTTGTTGGACTTTTATGTTTCAAGACATTTACGATCATTCACCTCATTTATTCATTGTTCCAACGGAACAGATTATAGATAACTTAAAAAAAATTTTAAAACTGAATTTTAGTTTGATCATTAATCACATTTTTTAATTTCAATTAGTTTTATTGGAAATACAAGTAGTAATGAACAGTGATATGCAAAAACAAAAATATCAGTTACAAGGTCGTAAACTGTCCGACCCTGATTAAATTAAAAATGATATTCCCGCATTTATCTTGTACATGTCCCACTGGATCAATTCTATCTACTAAATAAAATCTGGTTGCAACATAAATAAATTATTTGTCAGATTTAATATTGCATTAATAAATTGAAAAAAATAATAATAAATAAATAAACATTCTTGCTAATAGTATTATAATAATAATAATAATCAATTTTCTTTGTCAGTAAATGATTTTAAAATTATATACGTTTTAACTTTTAGCTTATTTGTAGAATATGGCATGTATGTGTACACAAGTTACAGGATATATATATTATATATATTAAAGCTTAGTATCATAAAATAGCATTGCCTTCATATAGATTGTAGGTATACTGTACACTTTTTGTTTCATTGCAGTGATCATTAAACTGAAGGTTTTACATTTACATACAATATGTAGGTATATAAATATATAAAATAGTAGTGTTCAATTAATTTTACATCGATTTACTTTTAATTTTACAACTAATATGACGTAATTTTACAAACCCGTTTATTATTCAAGAAATAAAACATCTTTTTTTCTTTATATACTAATTTTTAATACTTTTATTTTTGTAATCTTATTTCGAAAATGTAATACCACCTACAACAATCTTCATAATTAATTACATTTTTTGCCGTTGAAGTTAACCTTCCTCGCTCATTTTTTTTTTTTTTGTTTGTTTGGTAATTAAACATGAAATAGATATTTTATCATGTATAAATATTAGTTTTAGCAAAAAAAAAAATGTATAATTTATACAAAAAAGATCTTCCATTTCGTTCAAAATTTAATTATAAAGATTTTTATTTAAATTTTAACTTAATGTCTTTTTTTTTCAATAATGGTTAAAACTGATTCTTATGTGAGAAGTATTTTTTTTTTTTAATTGAAATTTTAATAACCATTTATGGGTTACCTCTATCAACTTAAACTCTTTACAAATCATGTATGTATAATTAACATTGCAAATTATAATTAGCATTACAATTAGAATTGTAAAGATTACATATTAGTCTAGGAATCGATTGTTAAATAAAGTTTAATAAAAAAAAAAAATCTCTGAGGTAATTTATACATTTTATTACACAAACAAAATAAGCACGCTTTTATAAACACTTTGACTTTCCTATATTTCCATTCTATGCATGGAACTTATTTATTTGTTATTTATTTAATAAACATTTTTACATTTTTAGATATATTATATTACATTTTATATATATATATATATATATATATATATATATATATATATGTTATAGATTAACTGATTGAACTGATGATTGAACAGATGAACTGATTCTTCGTTGAGAAATATTTTTTTAATTGAAATTTTAAGGGTGGTTTTTATTTCAAGATAACCATTTATCTAGAGGTTACCTCTATCAACTTAAAATCTTTACAAATCATGTATTTATAATTAACATTAAAAATTTATTTAAAAATTAAAGTTAATTTATGTTAAGTATTTAATTAATTAAAGTTAATTTATGTTAAATATTTAATTAATTAAAGTTAATTTATGTTAAATTAACATTATAATTAGCATTGTAAAAATTACATATTAGTAATATAGACTATATATATAGAGTCTAAAGTCTACAGTAATATAGACTTTCGTGTATATCCATTCTACGCATGGAACTTATTTATTTAATAAATGTTTCTAGATATATTATATATATATATGTTATAGATTAAATATGTGTTAAACATGTATATGTATAAAAATAAATATATAATTGTAATATTTAATCAAATGTCCGTATTAAATTCATTTAAAATTAACATACTTATAATGTTATAATTATGATAATAATTATAAATTTTTTAATTATTAACATACTTATAAATATTAAATGTAAATTAATAAGTAAAGCATTTGCTGAAAATATTTTACTTATAGCGAGTCATTTTTATATTTTACTGTTGTCAGAAAAAAGAAACTGGCATAACAAAACTTTTTACTGTTTCCACAAAAAATATTAAAATCATATTAATTCGAGAAATTAATACAGTTAACGAACTCTACTATCGATGAAGATTATAAATCTTTTTTATAATTACCTACGAATGTCTGCTGAGAGAGACTTGTAAATTAACTTAGAATAAAGGAAAATAGAAGGATATTAACAATAAAATATTACCTCAGAAACTACTACATAAAACATTTAAAAAAAAATTAACTCTAATTTAATTATAATATTGTATTACTATTGAATAATTTATTTTCCTCACCTACTGGTGAGAATTCCTAGACAGATTGCCCTGAAATAAAAATCATTTATTTAAAAAAGGCGTCATAAAATTTAAATACATTATATTATACATTTCTTTAATTGTTTTAATATTTTTTTTTATTTTTAATTTACCAATTTTTTATTACAGTAGAATCAATGCAAATAACAGTGAAGTTACTTGGTTATATTAAATTTTTATAATACATGATTATATCTTAATAAATATATTATGTACATGCGAGTGTATTTTGGCCATGCCTTGGGCTAAAATCCTTTCTCTTATGAAACATTCAATGCAATGTAAAATAATATACATTAAATATATCAATGTAATATGTATAATTTTATAACAAAGCGACCGTATTATATTATAAATAAAAAGGTTTTATGAGTTATAATTAAATTTATACATTTTCATTTAAAATACGTATAAATTATATAGCAAGGTCATTATAATAGTTTTTAATTTTTAGAGGAAGGTATATATTTTATAATTTTCTTTTAATCATTGTCTGTTTTTCGTGGTTGCGACCATTTTTTTCTTGTAGGGGATTATGTACATTTTTTATTTAAAAAAATGGAAGTAAAATTAAGTATTCATTTTAAATTGATACCGTGTCATTTGGCTTTCAACCAAATATGGTGTAAATACGTTATGCCATTTAATTTATTATGGAATATTATATTATATTTGTAATATAATACATAAATGATAAGATATAAATACAGTCAATATATCAAGTACTTTTCTATGTAACATATATAGCTTTGCGTCCAGTTAAAGATTTATTTTAAAATATATATAATCACTATAAGTTTAAAATGTAGAAAACATCTGCTTAGACCTTATGGTTATTATTATTATGATCTTTCCCTCATTGGCTCTTATTTTATGCCTTATTCGTCAGATATTTTTTTTACATTTATCTCGAGTCTGTTCAATCATGATTTGGCATTTTACAATGTTATTTAAAGATGTGAAATCCTGATTTTTATCTTGATGTTGTTTTATAAATATATATTTTTTTTTCAAAAATACTTCATAAGTTAATTGGATTTTTCTCGTATAAATGTTAATGAGAAAAAAATTTCACTAGAACAAACACATACACATATATCAACTTGATAAGCTAATACACTTATTCCAAATCAGATACAGACTACGATTTTTTTTTGTTGTTGTTTGATTAGCTAAAGAAAAATAAACTGCCTGTTTTATGATGAATTATTTTATTTGCAAATGTTTCAAATAAAAAATTGTTGGTTATGTTACCGTCTATGAGATAATCATCTCTTGGATTTTATACGTTACGAAATGAATTAATAACTTTGACTCTTCCCAACGGATAATTTTTTTAGTATAAATGTGACCCTTTAATTTAATTTCACGTTGTTCTTTTTTTATGAAGTATATTACAAATTATTATTAATTTGTCAATAGTTAATACATTATTTGTTATTTTTACGTAAACTATATATAGTTTTTCTATACAAGACACTGATATCACAGATAAGTAAGAAATTCTCAGAAGGTGATTTGTTCGACCGCTTTGACCAATCTTATATCATTTAATAAGAAAATTTGACGAAAATTTCCAAATATATTGTATTTTGCTGTAATTATATAAGAATAGAAAATTTATGCATTTTATTTAAATATTGAAATTAATTTAATTTTGTATGTTTAGTTAATGAAATTGAACGTATTTATTTCATTCATCTGCCAAGGGAGCAATTTATATCATTAACTGTTTCTTAAATGAAGGGTGCATTAATTTGTGTAGGGTACTCATTATGTGCAGGTCCCTTTTTATGCTGAATAGTATATAAGAAAATATTTGAAAATTCAAGTTGTTTGTTCGAATCAGCTGTTGTTTTGTGGTTTAGCTGTGTTTAATAAGTGTTGTTATATTTGATAATTCTGAAATAGATATTTGTGCAGAATTATTGCGGACCTAATTGCATATTTGGGAGAGAAAACAAAAACTTTTTTATAAGGTACTTATATAAGGTAACTTATAAGGTAACTTATTTATACATTATTTTAATCTATCTTTTTAACATTTTGGTTGGGCTAATCTAGGCCATAGAGTAATGCAACATGGATCAGTTACCACCAGTTGATATGACCGATGAAGGGGCATCTGATTATGGAAGTTATCAAATAACATCAAGATAACCTGGTTCATTAATGTCGTCGAATATAGATCCGAGGAGGGTAACAGGAGGGAGCACCTGGGACCGTCGGCGCAGTGCCTGAGTCTCTACAGAATTTATGCTGCGGCAGCTGGTCGCAAGGGTGAGAATAATGTTGACAGATTAGACAGCCTTTCTTCAAATATAGACTTCGTAGTTCAACAGACTGGAAGTCTGATACCCTTGCTTACTTAGGTACTCTCAAAAATCTGTTAATGACAAAATATCTTCGCATCGTTACATGGAACATTAACGACCTACTTTCTAGGCGGGAAGAACTAGAAACTATGGCAATTATCAATTCTCTGGAGTACAAAGACGCACTTTACAGGCCGAAATCACTTCACGTTCTATGGTTTCTCGGTTTATGTAACTAAAAGATCACACAGACGGTACAGAAAACGGAGGAACTGTGATACTGATTAAGAATTCTTTCAGGTATCACCTACTTTAGGTTTCTGCACTAACCAAATTCAGGCAATCCCGGTTGATTTTACATACTGGTTAGGACCTATAAGACTGTCCGTGGAGTTACTATAATATGCGCCATTTTATAACAAACGAGTTTTCCAAATACATTGCAAAACATGGTTCTAGGTTTATCGTTAGAAAGGGGGGGATTTATCGCTTGGAACGTGAAATTCCCGTTACAGGTTTGCGGTTGACAACCAGAAAAGAAAGGATGTTGAGGAAATGTGTTCAAAATCTATAGCCGACATACTGGCCTACGGACCTAATGCTTATTCCGAATTTACTAGACTTTTTTTATCATTTCAGATATATCATCTAAATACAGTCTGGTAGAAAACAGCTATGATTCGACGTCAGACTAATCGCCCGTTTTACTTACAGTGAGCATGACGGTGCTGAGGAGGAAAAGGAGGCCTATTCTCCATTCGAAACGAACAGATTGGGTATCTTATAAGGACCGGATCGAGGAAAGATTAATTGACCCACTTCCGTTCGATACCGCTGAGGATATTGACTATGCAACATATACTTTCTAAACGTCAGTCAAGCAGGAAAGTGCATGGTAATCTGTACTTGAAGATGAACATTCGGTCAGAGGCAATACCTATCCGAGAGAATTGACAGATCTAATTGGCTCAAAATGGCGTCTCAGACGAAATAGGCAGCCATTCAGGAGGCCAGAAGACAGAACATTTCTTAATAGGGCAGCGCGGTGGTTGAGGAGATTGTTGAAGGCTATCAGAGACGAAACATTCAAGGAATACATCGGAAATCTTTCTAACCTGAATAGAGACGGATGCACTTGGATGGCTACAACGATCCACAAGTACGCTTCTTGCCCTACAGGGAATACTAGATCATTGAGTGAGGAATTAAAAAGGAATGCCGATCTTTTTGCTTCATACTTAAGAGAAACATTCCAACCTCACGATGAAGAGAGTAACGAGGATATTAAAAACTTCTTAGAGAGCCCAGTTCAAATCAGCTTTCCAATTAGACTGATCTTAACAACGGAGTTACTGAAATGAATCAACCAGGGAATAAAACCCCGAGTTTTGACTTAGTGACACACAAACTGCTTGTCATACTCCACCTTAAAGGCATTACGTACATTGAGGATCTCTCTAACACCGACCTGTGAACTTCTTACGTTCCAGCAAAATAAAAGGTATCACAGGTACTAATGCTCTTCAAACCAGGGAAGCCTGCACAGGAGGTCTCTTCTTACAGGTCAATTATTCTCTTACCACTCATATATAAATTGTTTGAAAAGCTATTGCTTCGCTGGCTTAGGCCAGTTTTGGAGGATGAAAAGATAATTCCGGACCACCAATTTTTGGTGGCATTGCACTCCAGCATCGAATAATCCCATAGAGTCATCAAGGTCATCAATGGATCTCTGGAGCAAAAAAATTCTGCTCGGCGGCATTCTTAGATATCCAACAGGTCTTTGATAAGCTATGGTTGCTTGGCTTGGTTTATAAATTAAACTTAATACTTCCTTAACCCTACAACCTTTTCTTATGAGTTATCTTGAGGGACATTTCTCTCAGGTAATGATGAGTTATCGAAAATCTGTGACGTTAGGTCAGGTGTTCCTCAGGGCTTTGTACTAAGTCCTTGTTATATTTCATATTCATAGTCGACCTTTCAGCCCTGGAAGATTGCATGTGTTGAACATTTTCAGATGACATTGCTATCCTTTCCATTAACGAAGATCTAGCCTTGCGAGAGCTGCAAATGACATTAGACCTTGTTTGCGCATGGTAGAAAAAGTGGAAGATTAAAGTTAAGTAGGATAAATCAAAGCAGGTGACATTCACATGCGTAACGGTGACTGGACAGTCACCGTTACACATGTGGACAGTCACTAGGACTAGTGTATACATTGATGGTATCTTGATACCACAAACAGTGTGTGTAGTACCTAGGACTTTACCTAGATCTGCGTTTGACCTAAAAGTGTCATGTGAGGTCGAAAAGAAAACAACTAAATGCGAAGTATAGGAAACTGCATTGGCTGCTACGGAGAGATTCAAGGCCTCACTGTGTCCAATAAAATACCGATTTACAAAGTTATCCTACGACCAATCTGGACTAATGGTATGGAATCGTGGGAAACAGCAAATAATAGTAACATAGATATACAACGCTTCCTAAATGAAGTAACGAGAGTAATTGCAGAAGCACCATGGTTCTCACGAAAAGATGAAATTCATAAATATTTAGAGCTTCCGATAGTTCGTGAAGTGCAGTGTCAAATACCAGCAACGACTTGAAAATCACTTCAACCACTTAGCAATCAATTTGTTTGATAACAGCAGGGATCTCCGAAGGTTGAAACTTCTCCATGTGCTTAACTTAGGGGTTACTGAATGACAGTTTGATAAATGACAACGTTAAATGTAGTAATATTATTTCTGTTTACTCTATTCATTTTTGTTTTGTTCTACTATTTATTTGTTTATTGCTTTTTTTATTTATTAATATTTTGTTTTATGGACTATGAAGTGTTGACAGAAATATTCTTCTGATGGAATTTAAGATTACAGCTTACTGATAATTATTATTATCTGGAATTGCTTATTATGGGAGTTACCCATACAACCTCTTATCATGTGCTTCTTATCAAAACGATTTAGCTTATGGTTCCACTTAAGGAGCTGATTATTAATATTATTGAAAAAAAAAGAAAAAAGTTTTTAGAGGTAAAATAGTATAGACTTTACTGAAGATATTGAAAAATTATCATTTGTAGGACTGAACATTACCAGCATTTTGGTGGTTTAGTTACATTAATGTGAAGAAATTATCTAATAGTGAAGAATAAAATGGAAAACGACTTTACTCCTCATTTTTTTTTTAATAAGATGACGATGGTATTTTTGTTATTGTTTGGACTGGCTATGTAATTTTTGGGACTTACTGGGGAGTATGTTATGTATGTGGCGTAAAACTGTTTTGAGTAAAGCATATGACATAATATGTTTATATTTATTTTCTACAATTAATTTACAATTTTAGTTAGAACTTTACAGAGTTTCGTATTTTCTTTTTTTTTTTTTTTTTTTTTTGTTTTACCTCCGGAACCACCGTTAGGTTATATCTTCAGAGGATGAGATGAACGAA
>JAAAKQ030087955.1:0-14813 GCA_010016005.3 Zanna intricata
TTTGGTGGTTGGGTTTCAATTAACCACACTTCTCAGGAGTGGTCGACCTGAGATCGTACAAGACTACACTTCATTCAAATTCATACACATCATCCTCATTCATCCTCTGACGTAATACGTCAGAGGATGAATGTAGAGGATTACGGTAGTTCCGGAGGTTAAAACAGATAAATAGAAGAGTAACAGTACAGTTGAACAGGTAATGGACACGTACAACCGCATCGTTAAGTAGAGTACAGATCACATTACGGGAAGCTAAAGCCCACGGATATAATATTGGTAGGTAGCGGCCTATAACGTAAACAAGATTCAGTACCTACTATAATGGATTACCATCCCACCCGTAAGTTACCGGCAAACACATTCAAGAAACATGCAACTGTCAACGGGACAGCAACAAATGCGTACTCTTAAAAAACAATCATTATCAAAGGCAGCTTACCTTTAAAAGTAATTGTTCTCTTCAAACGTCAATAAATTGTAACGTAAATAAACATATATATTAATCAACACAATCAAGTTAATAACCGGCAAAGACTTCGCACTTTTAATTTGACAGCTGTTGCATAATATGAATCACGCATGCGCATTTTATATATTTATTAACGGCATCAGTCATTTTATCTCATGATAAACATTAGAGTTTATTAATTAATTATCTCTAACATAAAATTCTTTACTATTAGAGAGATAAATATTTAAAATGTCATTTATTCGCGGGAACTGAAATGCAGAATCACTTCTATAAACAACAATAACAATAAGCCAAGAAAAGTTACTTAAACATGTTCACTGCTCCTTTAGGAGAAAAGTGAAACTACATAGGTAAATTCGCTTTTTTTAATTTTTTTTACAAATATGCGGACTACTAAAAATATTTTTTCTTATAAACTCAAGATTTCTTTTATTCGCTGTCCTTGAAGAAATGGTTTCACTCAACTTGGTTTGAAGTCAAATATTCACTGGTAGTATTATTCAATGAAATATTGCAAGAGTGTTGAGGGATTGTTGCAGATGACTATACATAATTCTTAGAATAACAGACCTTTGCAGTAGTATGTCATTTATTTGAATTCTGTTTTATAATTACAATAAAATATTATCCCTAATTATAATAAGTGTAACGGTTGGTAGTCATTAACAGAAGAAAGGTTCACTAAACTTTAAATATGGCGACCGACAGTAAGAAGGTTAAATCTTCCAAAGGAAAACAATTAACAAACGATGAAATTTACTCTGGATTTCAACTGTTACGTAATGAGCAACGACATCTGGCTGGAAAATTATCCGAAATGGAACTGGATTTAAACGAGCATAAGTTAGTATTAAACATAAAAAATATCTAACCTATTTCATCATGTGCTATATTTCTTGATTTATCAATTACTTTTTATTTCGCTATTAAACTTAATATTCTTTTTGTATAAATGGTATGAATAAAAATTAAGTTCATTCATGGGTCTTTATTGAAGGAATGTTGTGTTTGAAATCTGTTGCAGTTGAACAGTTTTCATGAAAGTTTGTGCAGAATAGCCATCTGTTATAATTAGTGTTCAATGAACAATATTTTCTCTCTCCTGGTGATTTTGGTAAATGTGAAGTTTGGTTGTTTATAAATGAGACCATGAAGATTTTTCATTTTACCTTTAGGTTTTTTCTGTTCTGTGACAGAAGTAATCATTATGCAGCAATTAAATTAAGTTCTACTACCAGATGAATTATTTGTTATTTTATGCCAAGTATGCATTGTCTCATATTTGTCAAAAGCTTTTGTTTGTAACATACATATATGGTCTTTCCCTAGTATTTCTGTGTTAACTACATAGTACTATATAACAAATGTTTCTTGATTTTTATTTGTGATTAAATCTGTTTAATTTTTACATTATTCAGGGAGGTTACTAAATTAGTTATTCCTTCATTTATGAACATTAATGTTATATTATTTTTGTAAGAATTTACTTGAAAACATATTGAGAAAAATAAGGTTTATCTAAAATTGTGTGTTTTCAAAACTAGTAAATTAGTTTAGTGCTACAAATTAAAAAAAAAAAAATCTTATGTCATAAAATTTGTTATTTCTATAATACATTTCAATTGCAGGATAGTAATAGATACATTGAAAGATTTGGATGGTGATCGCAAGTGTTTCAGAATGGTTGGGGGAGTTCTTTGTGAAAAAACTGTTAAAGATGTTCTTCCTAGTTTAATAACAAATCGTGACCAGGTAATAACATTTTTTTTTACTATTTAGCTTATTGTAAAAAAAATTTAATACAGCTGTAGAAGAAAAAAGCTGCAAACACATTGTCCCACCTTCTTCCCCAATTGATTGTTGTATTCTTTTAAATTAATATATTGACAAATTATTTCTGTCATTAGTTAAATGTCTGCTGTAGGTCAGTACAAAATGTGAGTGACTTATGTACAATTTTACAGTCTTGTGAAAAAGTTATTTCTTGTGTTGTACTTATAGATAAAAATTAAAATTTAAACTATTATTTCCAGTTTACTGGTCATCACAGAATTGTTTTTATGTTTATACATTTGCAGCTTACATTATTAAACTGTAAATGTTATTGTAGTGTATTCTATTATAAAAGTTGTTGATTGTATGTAATTATTTTATAATCAGTTTATCAACATAGATTATGTAACCATATGTAGTTTTTAACTTTCCTAAACTTGAAAACATGTTTAAATTCCAAATCATTTAAAAACTTATACTTCTTTAAACTTTTACTTAAAGTTTAAACATAATGGCCTGTTTCAGTACTTGAAACAATCAATACATTTATAAAAAAAATTAATAAATAACAAATAAATTATAACAGAGGGATTAGTATTAAAAAAAAAAGTATTTATAGATTGCTCGTATGAAATGCTATAAAATTTGTATTTTTACCAGTTTAAGGAAGAGAATAAAAATATATATAAATCTTCCTATTTCAGGTAATACCAATAGAAACTATAAATTTGGCTTAAAAATATTAAATCATGACCAAAATTAAATTTCTTTAAGCTAAATTTTCAATTATGTGAGGAATTAATAAAAAGTTGTAAAGTCTTTATATAAACCAATTTCACTGATAGATCTACAGCAAACTAAATTAATGTGAAGTCTTTATTGCATTCATGTCTATAGAATTGTAGCTTCTGTTCAGTTTTTTTTTTTCAGTTCTATTTGTGTTAGTGAACTTTGTTACCCTTGCTTCTTATTTTATGTATCTGTACTAATTTCCTTAGTGAATTTTATATTTCTTACAGCTTAAAGTTTTAGTTTTGTCTTAAATATTACATTGACTTATATGATTATCAATCCTTTAGTTTATGGTGAATTCAAGAATGTGATAGCAATTGTACTGTTTGGAATTTATTTACCCTTGCATCAAATTCATTTCGCTTAAGCAGTGTTACTTATTTAAATATTCTATTGATTAAAAGTTGTGCACATGTTGTTCCAGGATTATTACAGTTATTTTGCATTTATAATTCATTCAATTCTACACTAATTCACTTAGACATGATTTTTTTTGTCTTGAGTCATTTGACTGGTTTGATGCAGCTCTCCAAGATTCCTTATCTAGTGCCAGTCGTTTCATTTCTGTATACTTCGTACATCCTACATCCCTAACAATTTGTTTTACATATTCCAACCGTTGTCTGCCTGCACAATTTTTCCCATCTACCTGTTCCTCCATTATCAAAGCAACTATTCCAGGATGCCTTAATATGTGGCCTATTAGTCTGTCTCTTCTTTTCTTTTAACTATATTTTTCCAAATGCTTCTTTTTTCATTGATTCGTCGCAACATCTCTTCATTTCTTCCATTTAAAGCTGCGTTCCAAATATATACTTTCAAAAATGTTTTCCTGACGTTACATTTAATTTTTGATGTAAGCAAATTATATTTCTGACTGAAAGCTCGTTTTACCTGTACTATTTATCACTCCTGCTTCGTCCATCTTTAGTAATTCTACTTCCCAAGTAACAAAATTCTTCTACCTCAATAATCTTTTCTCTTCCTATTTTTATATTCAGTGGTCCATCTACATTATTTCTACTACATTTCATTGCTTTTGTTTTATTCTCGTTTATTTTCATGTGGTAATTGTTGCGTAAGACTTCCTCAATGCCATTCAAAGTATCTCCTAAATCTTTTTTACTCTGCTACAATTACTATATCGTCAGGAAACCACAGCATCTTTATCTTTTCATCATGCACTGTTACTCTGGTGCTAAATTGTTCTTTAACTTCATTAATTGCTAGTCCTATGTAAAGATTAAAAAGTAATGGAATAGGGTACATCTTTGTCAGACTCCATTTTTTATTACCACTTCTTTTGTATGTTCTTCAATTATTATTGTTGCAATTTGGTTCCTGTAAATGTTAGCAATTGTTCTTCTAGCTCTATACTTGAACCCTAAATTTTATTTAACATTTTAGTCTAAGTTATCAAATGCCTTTTCTAAATCTATATACACCATGTATGTCAGTTTGTTTTTCTTTAATCTTCCTTCTACTATAAATCTGACTGCTAAAATTGCTTCTCTTGTTCCTATACTTTTCCTGAAACCAAAGTGGTTTCTCCTAGCACTTCTTCCGCTCTCCTCTCAATTCTTCTGTACAGAATTCTAGTTAAGATTTTTGACACATGAGTAGTTAATTGTTCTGTATTCATTTTATTTGCTCCAGCTTTCTTTGGAATCATGACAATAATACTTTTTTTGAAGTCTGACAGAACTTCCCTTTTTTCATAAATATTACATACTAGTTTGTATAATCTATTTATTGCTTCTTCGCCTGCACTGCACTGTAATTCTACTGGTATCCTGTCTATTCCAGGAGCCTTTCTGCTATTCAGATCTTTTAACACTATTAAATTTAGATCTTAGTATTGTATTTCCCTTTTCATCCTCTTCAACTTCCTCTTCTTCCTCTATAACACCAGTTTTGAATTCATTTCCTTTGTATAATTCTTCAATGTATTCCACCCACCTATTGTCCTTTTCTTTCATATTATAAATCGATATACCATCTTTATTTAACATTATTGGCTTTTAATTTATGAACCACAAAATTCTTCTTTACTTTCCTGTACGCTCCGTCTATTTTACCGATGATTATTTCTCTTTCTACTTCTGAACACTTTTCTTTAATCCATTCTTCTTTTGCTAATTTACACTTCCTGTTTATGATATTTCTTAACTGTCAATAGTTTACCTTCATCACTAGCATTCTTATACTTTCTACATTCCATCAGCTGAAATATATCCTTAGATTCCAAGGTTTTCTATCAGTTCTCTTTGTTGCCCTTAAGTTCGCCTCTGCTGATTTAAGAATTTCCTTTCTAACATTCTCCCATTCTTCTTCTATATTTTCTACATTATCGTTTTTAGTCAGACCTCTTCCGATGACCTCCTAAAATTCTTTTTTACATCCTCTTTCTCTAAATTCCAACGATACATCTGACATCTTTTCTTCAGGTTTTTAAACCCCAATCTACATTTCATTATCACTAAATTATGGTCGCTATCAATGTATGCACCAGGATATGTTTTCCAATCGAGAAGTTGATTTCTAAATCTTTGTTTAACCGTGAGATAATCTATCTGATACCTTGCAGTATCACCATTTTTTTTTCGATGTGTATATTCTTCTATTATTATTTTTAAAATGGGTGTTAGCAATTACTAAATTATATTTAGTGCAAAACTCATTAAGTCGGTCTCCTCTTTCTTTCATTCCTTTTGCCCAGCCCTTATTCACCCACAATATTTCCTTCCTTGCCTTTTCTGATGCTTGCATTCCAATCTCCAACTATTTTTAAATTTTCATCCCCTTTTACATGTTTAATTGCTTCATAAATTTCTTTGTATACACACTCCACCTCATCATTATCATGGGCCTAGGTTTTATAGTTTGTTGGTTAACAATCATTGTCGACTTTGGTTTTGATTTTATCTTTATTACAATCACTCTATTGCTAAACTGTTTGAAATACTCTACTCTCATCCCTAGCTCCTTGTTCATTACGAAAGCTATTTCGGTCTGTCCTTTATTTGCTGCTTAGTTAATTATTCTAAAATCACCAGACCAAAAGTCGTTTTCCTCTTCTCATCGAACCTCACCAATTCCTATTAATCTAAGTTTAACGTATCCTTTTCCCTCTTTAAATTTTCTAACATTCCACACTTTGACTCGTAGAATGTTATTTTTTAATTTTCTGGTGACCCCTTCCTTAGTAGTCCCCACCTGGAGATCCGAATGGGGGACTAGTTTACCTCCAGAATTACGAAGGAAACTTATCTTAGTTTTTTAAAATGCAGAGAGCCACATTTTCTTGAAGAAAAATACAGTTGTAGTTTTCTATCGCTTTCAGCTGCGCAGTACTCACAATATTGAGTGATTGCTATGGCCATTTAAGTCCTCCTGACCTACACCCTTAACAACTACTGAAAGGGATGCTGCCCTCTTTTAGGAAGAATCATTCCTTAGTCTGACTCTCAACAGATACCTCTCTGATATAGTTGCACCTTCGGTCCAACTACTCTGTATCATTAAGCACGCATGCTACCTCACCATCGACAAGGTCTCATGATTCGTAGAGGGCGTTATTTTTATTAGCTACCAATAAATTTTTCCTTTTTACTATTACTAATTCATTCTACTTTGAGTCCTGCCAATTAAAAAGGTACTTACAACAGCTATTTTACATTCATTATTAACATACAGAAATTTATGTATATATTTTTACAGCTACTTCCTTTGATTAACAATAGAGGTTATCACTTTTAGGGTTGAAATAGTGTATTTTAGCATGTTTTGAGTATTAGAAAGTACCATGTTTTGTGCATTAAGATCTCCTGTAACCATTTGGTTATGTAAACTAACGAATATATCTACAAAACATAGTGCAGCTTATCTTTATGATTTTTGTTATTGATTACGCTCCATGCTGGACATAATGATTTTTATTGTGAATTTTTTAATGTTTTCTTATATATGAAACTGACATTTAGATTGTAGTTTATCATATCAGAGTAACTAAGATAATTCCAAAGTTACTTGGAGAGTAATTTTCATTTCCAAAAATGTTTTTTATTAAATGTTTATCACATTCTGTTACAGACATTAGCCAGTTAAATAATTTATTTTGTTCTTTTTCAGTTAACAAATGTTATTGAATCATTAACAGAGCAGCTTACAAAGAAAGGTGTAGAAATAAATGAATATAAAGAAAAACATAATATTAGAATTCGTGGTCATGATGATACTAGTTCGTCATCAAATCAGGATGATGGTGATAAGAAGGCGGATTCGCCAGCTAGAAATGTTATTATGGTTAACCCTATATAATCAGCGATGTTTATTAATTATTAATCACAAGATTATTTTGGCTTTAGGTCACGTAGATTTGTGTTCCTAAATTTATTTTGTTATTTCCCAACGATTCAATGTAATACAGAACAGTTAAATAATATATTTAATTTTCTTTAGTGTTAAATTATTAACAGACTGTCTATTTTTTTTTTTTTTTTTTTAAGGTAAAATTTGTATTAATGTAATAACTTTAATATATGTATATTAATATTTGTGTTTTTGAAATCTGTAATATAGTGTAAGCTTGTAACTAACAGATATAATTTTAAATAATTTTATTGAGTATATGCCTTTTTTTTTTAGTATTTATTCACATTACTGGTAATTCATCATAAATTTAATTTAAACTAACTACTGATAAGCGCATCTTATAAAAAAGTGAAGTATTTCAAAATATACTGAAAGCACTAATCATCAGCAGTACTTAATGGTTCATTGCAGAGTATTCTATTGTATACTCTAATTTAAATTTAAGGAATTTTTTGGTTTCCATTTTATTAATGTAATCGATTTAATTCTATCACTATTAACATAGTTAACCTCACGTAAAGTTTGTCGCTCGCCTCATGTTTATGTTCTACCAAAGAAACGAAACTGTCACGATAGATTTTTAGTTAGAAACACTAAATTAAAAGAATACTAAAATACTCCTCTGCTTTACAAATTATATCTGATGTGTTTAACTATGATTACAATATAAATTCTTTTCTTTTATGTAAAATCAATTGTAGAAAATTGAACATTTAATTTCCTATTGTGTACGAAAACATAACTTAATATTTTTTATGATGTAATATGCTGAGAATTGCAGCGGTACACAACAGTTTACGATTTCAGAAGATTGTAAAGACAAATTTTTCATAGAGTTTAAACTTTTATTTTGAGTTGAATGTGAGGACTAATACTTATTTTATTTACGATTAAAATTTATAATTTTGTAAATAAAATCATTTTTAGCTCCCTAAATTTCTTCTTGTAATACTTAACGCAAAGTTATCCTTTTTTACTTTAAAAATTTCTGAATTAATGAAAAATGTACTTTTTCTGATAAAATATTACATATTTACATATACTTACACGATTAGCAATCTGTAAGTTCTTGGTGCATTTGAGAATGTATTAGCAATTATACTGTTTATTTATTCTAAATAATCTGCACTTGGCTAAATGTTAGATATTTTAATGATTTGGCTTGTTGTAAGTATTTTAATGGTTGAAGGTTGTGCACATGTTCAGGATTATTACAAATTTATTTTGCACAAATACTGTATTATTTATGTATTACTTTTATAATATTAATATTTCAATCGGTTTTTTCTAAACGAATCAATCGATATTCTTACTGAAAATTATAAAAAAAGAAGATTGCAAAATAAATTGTTTAACAAACAAATTTTCTTTAAGAGATGTTGAACTGGTAATATTAATCATCATAATAGATTTTATTAAGTGTTAACTGAAGAGGATTATGATATATTAAAAAACTGAATAAACTAAAATTTAAATGCAATTGAAAAAAAAAACAATCCTAAATCACACAGATTTTGTAAACAGTACTGTCAGTTTAGTTTCAATAATTTAGACATATTTTGAGTTATTGACCTCGGTTTTATATCTTCGGAATAACTTAACATATTTAGATTGAGGTTATGTATGTATTAAGAAAATGTTTTTTTACCATTATTGTAAAGTTGAAATTTTTAATAAATTTCACTGAAGTATTCAAAATTTAAAACAAATAGAAATTATTAAATTCTGAAGTCTCTTATAGAGTTTATTGTTACAAACTTTTTTTTTTTTTTAGTAAAAAATGTTTAATTCTATTGTTTATAATATACATATATTTAATAATTGTATGTAACATTCTTCATTGACCTGATATATGCCCATTAGTCATTCTTCACAGACTGATTTGATAAAATTCCAAAATTTATAAGAAAAGTATTTATTTATTTTTTTTTTTTTTTTTATGTAGTTTTATTTTAATCAAGTCAGTAATTTTTTTTATTTTATTGCTAGCATTTATGATATTTTTATTTTGCTTTATAATATTTAGACTTTTGCTTTTACCTCGAAAACTTGTAAAAAAAAAAAAAAAAAGAAAAAAAGTAGTGTTAATGGAATGAAAAGCAATTTTGAACAATAAAATTCTTCCTTTTTTGTTTTGATATGTTTTCATTTTTATTTTAAATAGATGTTTCTAAATAAAAGGAAATTTTAATGTATTTTTTAAATGTTATTTTTGTATCCCAGGATATAAGTCAAACATCATTTTGGAGGTATCAATTAAGATAATTTATTGTTTATTTCAAGTTACCGTTAGCAACAGCATACTTAACCAACTAATACAAACGCACATATATATATATATATATATATATTCTTTATTGTCTAACTTTGTAAAGAAATGACTGTATTTAATGTTATTCATTCCTTTTATTATTATTTGTTTGTGTTTTATTTAACATGTTAATTAGTATAAAAAAAATGTATAAATAATTCATTTAAGATAAAAATTTAGAATTCTAGAATAATAACAATATGAATGTGAAACCTAATTATGATGTTAATAGAAAGTTAAACATTTTAAAAAAAATTCCTTATTCAGATTGTACATTTATCATCTTACACAGTAATGTTAGAATTAGAGAATGATATAGAAAAATGAGTTAATGAAAACTTACAAGCAGCTGTACTATTGCAGGTTGTTATATTAAAAATATATCCTTATAAATGGGAAAGATTTTTTGTTGTATCAATTTGCCTATAACTTATTTTGTCATCTCAACAGTCATGTTGTTAATGATTTTGCTGTTCCCAAGATTAATAAGACTTTCACTTAGCCAAGTACACTTGGAAAGTGAAGAATTAGGAGATTTCAGTAGCCTTTGTTACTAAGCTGAATAATGTTCTTCGGCATATCAAGCTTATCATAATATACCATATGGTTGGTATTCAGCCATTAAAAGCAACACCTTCTTTATATTGACATTAGTGATTATTGGTTCTATCAATCCTCCAGTTTGGTAGTATAAAATAACTTTAGGTAATCATTAAAATCAGAATTCTTAATAAAAATATATTAGCGGGTTAAATAATTTTTCATAGCAAATTAGTAAGGTTTTACTTCTTTTTTTTTAATATAATTGATAAATTATTCATTTTCTATCACGTTTCTTTTAAATAAACTAAATTATTAAACTTGAACCACCTAAATTATGAATCTGAACAAACTAAAATTTTACTCCCATCAACAGGTAAAATTAAAAAAAAAAAATCAGCCATCATAGGAACTAACCTAAGATTTTCCAAATAAGTGTTAAAAAAATTCTTATTTTGACATGAATATTTCTTTTATGCTAGTACTTTGTTTAATTAAATTATTTTTATGAATCATTTTTTTTTTAACCCTTGCTTACATTTTATAATTTTAAATATAATGATATATTTATTAAAAGATTAACAATTTGTAAGAGATATTAACACCTGAATGCATTTTTTATTTCTAGATCATAACATTGCCTATAGCTTTTACTAGGCACTTAGGGCAAAGTGCCCTAAAAGCATCTTCATAGTTTTTCTGTAAAGTAAAAGTGTGTTTTTCTAGATGCACTTCTTTTCCAAATAAATATTTTAAAATTTCTTTTCTTGCCCGTGGACGATACTAGCAAAAGCTTTTGCCCAATTACTGAAATACTGCTCACCAAGATAGCAAGTTACTGTATTACTTTGTGGAAATTTTCAAATGTAAAACAAATCAACTGGGGCATTTGATTCTGTAACAAATTTTTATAGAAAACTTTCTTTTATAGATTATTATTATTACTGTTTATATTTAACTGCATAATAAAGGTTTCTATATTAATTGTAAATTTTACATGTTTTTGTATGCATTTTATTTGCAATAATATAAAAAATAGAGATATTTAAAAATTATAATGCCTATTATTACTGTATTGTTTATATTTGATTTATAGTAATTTTTGTATTTTAATGGATGTTCATTTTGTATGAAAATATTTTACAATTTCAAATATCAACTTGTATAGATACAGTAATTGTATTCTGTATTTACAACATATTGTTCAAGCTTTTGAACTATTATAGCTATTTCACACTTGTGAATTATTATATTTATATTACAATATATATTGTAAATAATTACATTATTTAAATGTGTAGAAGAATTAGTATTTTTTATTTATCTGAAATATACAGTATTGCAATACCTGATAAAAACAGTTTATTTTCATTTTGAATGCTTTTAATCCCCCCCCCTGCCACACACACACACAAACACATTTTTATATATATAAATGAAATAATGCTGATGAAATTTTAATTTATAAGAAATTGCTCCCTATTACAAAAAAAAAAATTCTTATTTTCTACTTAGTAAATCATTAAACCGATGATTCAGTTTAAAACATACTTTTAGAATGGTAAAATTTCCAGCAATCGTATATTTGTTGTAATAAATTAAGAATTTGGTTACCACTGTTGTAACAGTACTAGTTCTAATCTATTATGAAGTATGTACTTTTATTTTACTGCATAGTTTTCTATTTCAGAGACTGTACAAGTGTGGTGGTTAGATTTTAAAGTTGTTAGAAGGCATTGTTGTAATTGCATTTTGTCACTGGGCACTCAGTATGAAAAAAGAATGTGTGATACTTTACGATTTATAAAAATGTTCATACTATGCAAATTGTTTATTTAAGTACAACTTTGAGTTTTCTTTGATATACTGTTTTAAAATAGTGTTATACTTTTTTTATTTATTTAAAATTTATGTTGTCTTTTTATATTTCATTACAATTAAATTATGTGAAAAATATTAATAAATAGTTTTTTTTACTATTTTGTGTTGTGTATTTCTAATATTCCTGTGTGCTCTTCACCATATGAAGTTGATTTCAGTGATTTTTTTTTCAACCCACACACTTTAAATGAAAATAAAACTCAAGATATAAAGAAAACCATCACATTTTTTTATTTTACAGAAGGTTTTCTTTAATAAAAAATATACAGTTTAAAAAAATAATAAAAACAAGGGATTCTAAAGTCTATTCTAAGAAATCTCTCGGAAAATTTCTATAATTTGATAATTTCCTAAATTATTTGAAAAATTACAATTGAATTTATAAAATTTATTTGCAATGTTGAAAGATTAAATTAAAACAAAAAGTCAATAATTATGTGGACAGTTTTCAAAGATTGAAGCGAATTTTGAAATAAAACAAGGCAGATAACTTAGTCTAAAATACAAAAGGACTCAACTTATCCCCTGTTCATATAGCAGAAGAATAATGCTACAATGAGCTTGTAGATTTTCAGAGTAGCATGCAAATTAATAGAAAATTATTTTATTTAAAAGAAAATAAATACCTATACAATTTGGCATCAATTCAAAAAGTTTATGATATTCTTTTTATTTCTTATTCATGAAGCCATACCAATATTGTACCACAATTCACTTTTGAGTCATTTTTTTACTATTGCCAAAAACTTTTAATTGGATTGAAATAATGAGAAGTGCCTGATCGCAGGATCACTTAAATGTAATTTGAATAATTTTTCCACTTATTTGTCAGTATGGCATTGCACAATATTTAATTGGAACATTCTGTTGCCTTATGGGAATTTGAAATTGTGTCAAAACCCTTTGCTTCAGAATCTTTATATGTTCATAATTTTTAATATGCCATCTGCAGGAAGTGATGAAAAATGGCCTTCAAATGTGAAAAAACCCCAAAAATTTTTTTTTTTCTGGAGATGTTTAACTTGATTGTTCACTATGAACCAGTGATGTATTTTCCAACATGTAGAACTCTTTCCCTTGAATGTGACTTCAGAAAACATAACATTACTCCAGTCTAAACATTTGTAAAACGTTTAAAAATTTGTCATGTGTAAATCTGTTTCACAGGCTGCTAATTCTCAACATAAGCCCAAAGCAGATAATTTTGGATCAAGTTTAGTTTTTCTCAGTAATAACTGATACTTTATTGGATAAGTTTATCGCTTGAAGATAGACAGATGAAAAGGAACCATTTTCTTTAAATTTGTTTAAAATAGTATTCATGGTTCCTAGTCCAGTACCACACTGGGAAGCTCTTTGTCATTGTGTCATACTGGTATGCTCAGAAAGAGAAACAACTTTCAAGTGCTTTCTTGGAGTTATGTATATTATTTATTCAAGACATAATATTTGAAAATATGATTTAAAAAAAAAATAATAGACTTTTACAAAAAACTATAACATAAAAATTGCTAAATAACCTCACATTACACAGACAACTTGTAAAATGGGTATGTTTGAGCAGTGTAGTCACAATATAGAGATGAACGGAAAATTCCTCTGTTTGGATTAATATGCAAGCAATTGTACTGCTGTTTTGGATCCGGAAAAGGCTATAGTCTAGTCTGTTTTATAATTCATGTAAAATTACACTTATTTTTGTAGTGGCTAATCTAGTATTAAAAATATCTATATAGAAAATTAAATATTAATAATTGAAGAATGAGAAAACCTGAATAAGAAAAAAAATAACACACAAAAATGAGTGATTTTATCTAGAAAAAAGAATAAGACAAGGTGCTGTCTTAAAACTGAAGAACTAATAAAAAAAAAAAATAGTTTAAAAGGAATACGAGGAAGGATTGGTGAAAAGAAAAGAAAATTTGTATAAGGTTTCCAGTTTGCATGATGTTTTAGGATATTCAAAAAATAAAAAGTAAATGAGGTAGCAAATAATAAACCAGAGAATATTAACAAAAAGAAGGAAGAATTTAACAAGTAAAATAGTAAGGATGCTTTAAAGCACATTTATTTAAGTTAGTAAAAGTGAAAAGGTAGTAAAAACTACAATATTAGAATGCGTTAAACAATTGACTTACGAAACTTTATATAAAAAGAAATATGGTATAGTAAAAATTTTGTAACACGTGTTACATAATTATGATTTCAAACTTTGGCAACTTCTTTCACTAAACAGATTAAAATTAAAAATGTTAAGACCAGTTGCTAAACTGTAATTTGTCTTAAAAAGCCAACGTGAGTTACTGATATCTGAAAATTCTTTGTGTCAAGGTATAATAACTAAACATATTGGATATATTTTGGCCAGGTCTCTGCTCTGATCATTTTCTCATACAGTACTTTGGAATGTGAGTCGTGATTCTTGATCAGTAAAATTCAGTAAAACTTAAAAAAAAATTGAGTTTCTGGAATTCTAATTTACTGTATGTAAAATGATAAAGAAATTAAACATAATATTAATAACAGAATAAAAATTTTTTTTTTTTGTCTTCAGTCATTTGACTGGTTTAATGCAGCTCTCCAAGATTCTCTATCCAGTGCCAGTCATTTCATTTCGTTATACTTCCTACATCCTACATCCCTAACAATTTGTTTTACATATTCCAA
>JAAAKQ030087966.1:0-11871 GCA_010016005.3 Zanna intricata
ACCACCAAAGAACACCGGTATCCACGATCTAGTATTCAAATCAGTATAAAAATTTTTACCTTTACTAGGATTTGAACTTTATAACTCTCGACTTCGAATTATTACATACCTGAATATATAATAGATTTGGTGAAACATCTGATTAATTGAAAATTGTAATTTAAAATCGTATTATATTTTTGGATTTTCATACAAGGAAGTCATGTAGTGTCCACATTAGATTTTTTCATATAACATTTTTTATCCGTTGTTATTTGTTTTACTGGTTTTCTGGCTTTTACGCAAAAGTTGAAAACTGAATGGTCTTTATCCTTTTCTCCTGTAGACCTTTTTACAGAATTCAATGTAAATGAAAAACCAGAATATGAAAAATTGTTTCATTAAATAGGCAAATAAGGAAATAACGTTTCAGCAATTTCATTAGAATGTTGCATAACATATCACAGTCAGATAATCAAGTCAAGGTTTCATTAAATTTGGATCAACGGCTCTTTAAATAACAGAAAGATAAAAATTATGGGTAAAAATATTTTAAAATTCCACATTTAATGTAGACAAATATTTTAATTAAGTGGTTCAGAATTTTGATCTACTTTCAGTGAATGATAGTTTGGCGGCTGTGAAATTGAACATTGTGACAAATTGATAAAAAACTTATTCCTCCTTATCCAAGGAAAGTCAGAAAATATTTAGAAGTTTTGAGTCATATGAAAATTGATTTGAGAAAACATATTTGAAATCAGTGGGGTGGCGTTGCTTCAGATTTCAATACAACTTACACTTTCACTTAGAATAAGTTGTGGATTCCTAACAGCAATATTAATATGGGAAGGAGAAATTACCTGCAGAATCTGTTAGGATTAAGTTTGAACGGTTATGAGAATTTAAAACAGTTTTTACTTAGAATTAATTATACTTTTCATAGTTTCTGTTTTCAATAAAGTAAACATTTTTCACTGTTTGGGACTGCCAGCCCTAATAATCGTAAAAACTACTGTTATCTTGTTTTGTATTTTCTTCTGTTGATATAATATGAAGCCTGTAAAGAGCAATGAACTGAAGATATTGTAACATGCATTGCTATAAATGTCACCAGGGCAAAGTCGCTACGCAAATCGAACTAGCTTTTACAGTTTAAATTGCTGTTTAAATGACAAGAAAAGATAATTCAACAAGATAACAACTTCTTACTATTGTATGCAACAACTTAATAACGTGTTGCAAGTAGAATTATTTTATGCTTTAATATACATTTACACCGTAACGTATTACTTTGTAAAAAAAGAAAATAACAAACCACATTTTCCCCTCTTTCTGTTAGACTTTGTTGAACATTGGGGATAATAAAAGACACTGTATGATAATAAATAAAATATCAATAATTTTTACACAAACTAAATTTCTTAACATCACTCTGTTGCTACTTTATGGAATCATTCAAGTAACTACGTGAATGAATATACGTGAATGAATTATAACTATAATGGTTCAGATTACTATATAAATTAATTTTTTTCTTTTTAATATCTAAAGAAAATCTACTTTGACTTTACAGTTTTACCTACTAATTTTCTACTGAGAAACAACTATTATAGATATGTAACGAAATAGGTAAATTTAAAAAAAAATTCTTTATATAAGCATACAAGTATGAAAATTGTTTTTATTAGATTTTTATAGCAGTACAATTTTGAAAAAGTTTAAAATACGTTTAATTTATATAAAAAGGTTAAGAATTCAGTTTGTTAAATTAGAATTTTAATTAAACAAACTGAAAAACTGGAATACGATTGCTTGCTTTAGTGAACGGGTAATAACTATTATTAAAAATTAAGAAGTGATTTGTAGGCTTTCTCAGTACGGTTAGAAAAAGGCATTGAATTTATTTTTCCTAATTATATGAAATTCTTTCAAGGATCGATTTAATTAACTAAATTTTTTTGTTAAAAATGATCATTAATAAAAGAATTAAAGAAAGTTTTGTTGAGAGTAAGTGCCTTCGTTGCTCACTACTGTTATCTGCACTACATGTGTTATTCCGCTCATTCTTTTTAATATTTATAAATAATGATATGTTTGCTTATTTTTCGACCTAATCCTAAAATCAGGAGTGTAATGAAACTTAAGCACTACTTTGTCACTCTTTTTATACTGTTTTTTGCTACTCTTTTGTTAAGGTTTTTTTTTTCAGTTTTTGAAGTACCCATTTCTTGAATAAACGTTCAATGAATGTTTATAATATTTAATAATAGATTAAGTCGTGACTTTAGTAATTATTTTATCTTATTTTAACTCAAAAGTTCAGAATTTTTCAATTTGTATTTATAAAAACCTATTAAAGATATGAAACTAAATTACTTGTAAAGTAGTTGGAGTAAATAAAATGAGAAATTTCTAAACAACTCTGCTGGCAGCATTTCATCAAGTGGTTTTATCCTAACAATAATTAGTATAAAACAGCGGTAATATATTGTGCCAATGTTCGTTCTAAAATTCTTTAATAAGCAGTTGTTTATAGAATGATCTACAGTTTCAAAAATGTTTTCTTTAATTAACAAAATACAGAATCGAGGTAAAATAGAATAAAATTCTCAGTTAACTTCTTTGAAGATGATTATTATTCACATAATCTTCAAGGTCACCATTCGTCGTCTATGGGCAGTCATTTTTAAGAAATTTTATCATTAAAGGTTAGATGCCATAAAATCGCGCTTGGAAACATTGGCACAATGCATTAACGAGTGGATAAGAACTTATTGAAATAAATGTCTGCTAACATTGTATTTTTGGGTGTTAGTTTAATATTCTCTTACTAAGAAAATCTCTAATAAGAAAATTATGACAAAACAAAAATTAAAAACAAACAAAAAATTATGATTACAAAAATTATAGCGGGAACCGATGTTCTCGACGAAGTTTCTTGTTTCAGATACCGAAAAATTAATTACTCTAGAAATCATCAAAACTATCTTTTGTAGAATCTATTGTTAAATGTTTCTTCATTGGTATTAAAAATACCTTATAAATTTTTTATCATACAAGCATAAGTACTTACACAAATACAAATATACAACTTCAAGGGAATTTATACGGGGATTCTGAACAGGCATAAGTTATTTAGGAATTCTCCATCGGAGAACGTTTTGACTGAAACTACATTTAATTTTTTATAGTATGGGTACTAATACTAGTTCTAACTAGTTAAATACTTTATTCCTGTACTAACCTTGAGAGAACAATATTTTTGCCTTAATATTGTGATATAATTTAATGAAAATCATCCCTTTGTCCACTCTTTTCTTAAATTAAATTTTTTAAATAATAATCAATAGAAGTTAAACAGGAATAGATTAGTCCTTTATTTTCGAACAAAAATAATTATCTCCCTTCAATTACGATCAAACTATTACACAAGTAAGAATCTTTTCATTTATTACTTCATGCAATGAGTCACTGGCGATTCTTCATTATGTTTTCGAGGAGGAAGCAATTCAATTGCTTTTTTTAGCAGCCGTCTTCTCCGATTTTTTGTTTTGTTACGTAATTAACTCATTATTTTAATAGTTTAATTATAATTAACTTAAATTCAATAACAATCTGGTAAGTATTTTGGGGGTTGGCCCTTTATTTGCAAAGTTCCGGAAGTAAAGCCACGTATGCGGTTTGTGTAAATCAACACAGCACACTTTTCAAGCTAAACTGATATCTTACTTTATTAATTCATAGCTGTGCAAAAAAAAATCCAAAACATTTTTTTCGATATCCAAAATAATCGAGATCTAGAGAGTGGAAAGTGGTGGGGAAGACGTGAATAAATTATTCTTAAAAAAAAAATTGAAAACCGAGGGAGTTATCTTGAATAATACCACAAAATAACATATCAACACCAGGTACCTAGTTACAAAGGGTTAATACTATTAAACAAATTAATAAAAATCCGGCTGAATTCAGGATAATTGAAGAAATTTTCCTTAAATATCTGCGCATCATAAATTTCAGATTTCTTAGTAATTGCAGATCTATACTATCTTCAGAGTACGAGTTGAGTTCAAAATAACATATAAACTCATATTAGAAGTAGAATATGCTGCAATAAATTTATGAATTCGAAACTCTGAGAAGATCCGCCTATTCGAGCATGTTGTATCACAGTCTAATCATGATTCTACATTACCTTAAAAATCACAAAAAAGGAAATCATAAAGAAGAAATAATATTAAAGAGAAGGAAGTTCAATTACCTTCACTCAGAAAATTTTTTAGTCTATAAGTTGTTTTTTAGATAAATTAGAAAATCGCCTAGAAATTAGTAATAAACTTTTACATATGCATTTTTTTTTTAGATTGATCTCAAATATCTAATTTCTAATATTTTGTAAATCTGTGGAAAAAATTCGAATTTAAAATTTTTCCATGTTTATAAAATATTATTTTTAAAAGATTTGTCTCATACAAAAGAAATTGTTCGATATTTTAATGTAGATTAAATAACAAGATTATAAAAATTCGTAGCTGTCCTCAATATAATACCACTTGAATGGTAAAAATTTTTTAAACAATTTCGATTGGTATCGAATATTTATAGAATAAATGAGAGATTAGTGGATGAAAGAAATAAAACCACTTTATTAGAATCAGCACAATTTAAAGTGTGATTGTCACATGTGCAGATAAGTTACTTGGGTTTACCATTTAAATGGAAATTTAAATTAACTTGTTATAATAATGTTTCTATAAATAAGTCCCCTTAGTTATGAATAAGAATAGCTGAAGTAAAACATTACATACACTGGTACTTGGAAGTTTCTTCCTTCAAAAAACTTACATCATTCTCGATACCTGTCAGTTTTGGTTTGCTGGATGCTATGGTTATAGTAAACTTATATGGTTAAGTAAACGTATATATAGTACAGGTAAATAAGTTTGTATATTTTATTCTTCAATGCCGATACAAAACCGTACGTTTTGAGTTAATTATCGGTTTAACAAGGATTCACATATTACAAATGGAAATAATTTTCTCCGACTAGCACAATCACTTCATGGCATCTGTTTCTTCTCTATATGAGTTGAATGCAAGTAAATTTACTCCCCGGATGCAATATAATGTAGTACAATATTATATATTGCACATGTTTTTCTACGTTATTAAAATATGAAGGAGAAATATAGCAGGGCAAAGAAGGAAGTGATGTCAGAGCGGAAGCGAGGTTTACAGTGTGAATAATGGAAAGGGCTGTCCCAAATACCTCAAGTGCGTTACCATCTCTCCCTCCGTTAAAAGGGTTCTTATATTCAGAGACTTTTTTATAATAGTGCTTGCTGGAACCGTGGAAAAATATATGTATGAGGATTACATAGAACATATGGCCAAGCTCTACGGCTAAATCTTAGTTCTGAGCTTCATGGCTGATTATAACTGCCATATCTTGCTTCACCTGGTTTACTCTTTTGTCACTTTTGTCTAGCGATCTGAATACTAAAACGGGAACCAGTTCTCTTATTTACTTTTTACAGTTTCATTATTTTTATACATTTTATAGTTCTTACCACGCGTGTAGTATATAAACATTTCGAACAAGTTAATTTTTAATTTATTGAAATTAGTTACGAAACAGATTTACTTTTAACATAATTTTCTTTTTACACGAAGTAAACCATTACTTTTAAATAGTGTAAAGATTTTTAGAGTGCCTCAATAAAAAACCAGTATTTTAATTAAGCAGAGATATTTACTTTTTTGTTGATATTTTTGTTGTAATATGAAATATAATGTAGGAAGTTAAACATGGAATAATATACTGCAAGTCAATTTTTTCGGTGCACCGGTGAATCTAGTTCTTTAACTTTAGGAGTTGCCTGTGGGTTATTGGCATGCTCTTCAAATAATCCCTCAGAAAATAATTACAAGGTGTTAAATCTCACTATTTTGTTGTCCATTCCTGACTCCAAACCGAGATTACACGACTTAAAAATTTAGTCTGCAAAAATTGGATGGTTTCACGTACTGGATGAAAGATCACATCATCCGTTGGGACCATATATCCTCAATCCATATCTTCCATTTCCGACAAGCAAAGATTCTATATCATCGAACCATAACGAACAGTATTCATCATAACAATAACACTAGCGACATTTTAGCAGAAATAGGAACCGGTCACTCCCAAACCAAATTGCGCTCTACACCTTCAATTTTTTCTTCTACATTTCAGTTTTTGTTGCTACAAATTCGACAAATTTATTTACGAAACAGTTAAGAGGAAATTAACCTCGTCACTAATGATTATTCTCTGTTAAAATCCATCATTTACTTTCTTATGTTCCAATGTCCAATTGACGAAATCTTTTCGTTGTTTATGGTACTTAGAAAGCAGATTTTACGTCAATTGAATTTTGTATGCATGAAGGAGAAGGGTATTTTTCAAAATTACCTATACTGTAGCGCGTGAGATGTTTAATTATTGTGGTCGATTGATTATATTGATGTTTTAGGATTAATTGCTATACTCTCACCTACTTCAGCGATTTTTTTGGCTTCAGCGATGTTTTGACCGGAACGTCGACGCACAATTGTATCATCTTTGAGAAAAACATATGCTCAAATTTTTAATCAATTCTTTAACAGTTAACCGAGATGGGGCAATGCGTCTGCCGAAATAATTACAAATTTCTAATTATTTCTGGCAAACACTCAATTTTTCTTAATGGATTTTTATAATAAAAGTTTGCTCTAATATGTAACGTGGCATTTTTAATAACTAAGTGTGAGTGTCACTAAAACAGATATCAAATATAGCGGCTTAGAACATTCTATTTCTAAAATGGCATTAATACCGCTTCTTATTGAGGCATTTTTTTATATGAATTAATCGATTTCATCATCAACGTACTAGATCAGTCTCATTTATTACTTATGTGTAATCGTATTTTTAACAAAACGTCTGATTCGTAGAAATTATTTGTGATAGAAATGGAACTTAGTAAAAACAGAAATAGAAATATGATTTTAGTTTTTATCTGATACAAAGTATTATCAGTTTTTATCTAGTACAATATTAAAAATAGTTTAGTTTTTAACTCGTACAAAGAAGAGTGTAAAAAGCCTAGTCGCTTTACTGTGATCGAACTAAGATAAAAGGAAAGTTATAAAATTTTGAATGATGTGATTATTTATGTTTAAACATTGAATATAATAATAAATATGATTGCATTCGCCTATAAATATTAATCTTTATCCTATTTTTAATAAGCTTAACGAAACTATCATCAATGATAATAAGTTCATTCGAAGTCAAAATGTTTAGGACTGTATAATCCCCAAATCACCTCTTCTGTTTTAGTAAATAGGCAGGCATAATCATAATTGATATCCTGATCAATTATCCTTCTACTTACAAAAACAGTTCAGTGTATTTACTTTGTCGTTTTCTCAAATTGATGTTTGTAAATTCATTTACATGGATTATTCACAGGATTTGTTAAAAAAGTAGCTATCTTTTGATTACCATTGACTGTAAAATTGGAACGGTAAAGTTCTTCAGACTCATAATCTGCATATCTGTGAATGTGATAGAGATAATTAAAAAGGAGAAATATTTGTTTAAATATAGATTTGTGTTAGTATTTAATGCAAGACTTACGCAGTACAATTATTCTGCACGGAAAAAATCTATTTGTTCGTGATACAGAATTTCTTGTTGAGGTAAAAACTGGTTTCATTATTTGTTGTAACCTACTTCAATAAAATACAACGCTTATTTAATACCTCGCTTCTGATAAGATCGCGTTTGAATGCGTATAAAAAGACCAATTACAATAATATTTATGGGTGGTCTTTTAAGAAATAGTTGGTATTTTTTTTTATTAATTAGTATGTAGAGTAATGGAAAGTATTGAGAAATTAAATAAATTATTAATTAATTATAAAAATGTTGTTTTATCATTCAGTCTGCGATATTACAATTTTTAATTATTGTTAATATAAGCATTTTTTTAAAAAAAATTAACTATTTTTTTTTTAAATGTATGAAGTTAGTAAAATTAATTGATCATTTAAGTATAACTTATCGTTTAGTTGTGATTTAATAAATTGATGTGCAATCTTTTATTATTATTTAATATGAGATAGAATAGTTTTACCTTATTCGTACAACAATGGTTACAAGAGAAGTTGATTAAAAAAAAAAAAAAAAACGTGAATGTTTATTTATGTGGATGAAGGTGTTGCTAGCAACATCGAGCAGTATGTGGTTAGAATAATAACATTAAGAGAAAGGTAACGAGATAGGGAAGTGGTGACTAAAAGTGGAATGAAGACGTTTTCATGTCATATGTTGTGCGTGCAAGTCATCAAATAGGCGGAGCTTATAATGTTAAGGGGTATCGGGTAGAAGGGGACAGGTTGGGTGATAGAAGTAAATATAATAAAGGAAAGACGCAATTAAGTGCATCTTCGGTTCTGTAGGAACTTATATGCCGGTTACCTTTTAAAGTTGATCGTGTGGTTGAACCATTTTTATCTTATATTACAGGCGTATAGGGAGGTTAAATAATCGTAATTGTAATCATTTAATCTGCCACGTGTATACCGACTATACAAAGTTCTGCTTTAAAAATATTTTGTGTCCCTTACTACCGTCTACCATAATTATTACAGTATATCTATTATAGGTACGACATGAAAAAAGACTTGTCTCTACTGCTAAGGAAGATATCTAGATGTATGATTAATTATACATACAGATATATGTTTCAGTACTTGTTGGAATTTAAAATAGATAAAACAAAGCTTTATTTTAAGTGCGGTACAAGATTTACTTTCTAATTCTTCTATGCTGGTTTATTTCTTCTATGAAATAGAAGCGATGTTTAAATAAAAATCATTATTTAATTTAGGTAAATTAACGTTAACAAATTAAATTATGTCTAATTAATTTAAATTAGTATTTGGGTGGTGTTTTTAACGACTACTGCATTAGTAGATAAAGAAACAAGAACAGCTATTGAAGCGAATTAAAGAATCAGCAAGCTATTTCTTTTTCGTTCGGTGATAACAGAGATATAATTTACATTAAAGTAAGCAAAAATGATAACAAAAAAGAAATCATCCTCTTTCTTGAAAAATTAGATTTTTCGTAATTAAAACGAAATTCTGTTGAATAAAAGTGAGGAAAAATCGCATTGGTTTTTTTTTTTCAATTATTAGTACTAATAGTTTTAAATTGTATCTCAAGATGTGGTTGAAATTTTTAAGCATTCAAGTAAACAACTAATTATTTCTCTTTGAAATCTGTAACTGTTAATTTTTTTTTCATCTATGAAAGCAGTACACTTATTATATATTATCCTTTTGAATATCTGGAGTACGAGAGTTTTGGTCCGAGTACAGGACAATCAAACGGACTCTAAAATAAAAGCTCTAACTTCTTACTAGCATGTTTAAGCATTACATAATTTTATTTTTTGCTTTTTGAATGTCTATTATATTACTCACCGAATATTTTTATACCGCCTTATTGAGTAGTTTTCTAATCTACTAGTTAGCGGTGTTTGGAATATTCTATACAGAAACTTGCATTAAGAGGCTGTTCACCTTTGAAGATTAATCAACGATTCTTACATAGTAATGAAAAAAAAGAAGATTTACCGTAAGGAAAAAAATATTTATCATAATTATTATGCTCCTTGCGGTAAGAGTTTGTTAACTAATTTTTCTGTACATGTTAACAAGAAAAAATGTAATCTCCTCTGGTTTTTTGAGTTTCTAGTTTTTGTAAATCCAGTTGTTTAATGTTACAAATATATAGGTTAACGAATTACGAATTTTTGGACTAGTGTATATAGAATTATTTTCTTAAAAAAGTAGACTCTTTTTCTATCACTCAGAATACCTACCATTATAAAAATATTTAATTTGTTATCGGTTACAGCATCATTAATTAATATTAGGGAAAATGATTTTGGAAGATTATGAAAAAAAAAACTGGGCTATCAGATTTTATAAAATTTACCATTTTGTATGACTTGTGGATATATTTTTTTATGCTTGCTGTTTTTCAGCTCAGTAAAATTTGTTATGTCGGAAATAATTTTAAAAAAATTTGGAATAAAATTTTCTAGTTCTAAAAATATTTAATTTTATAAATATTTCTTTTACAAACTTGCTATTTAAGAAATATTTCCTAGTTGTAACGTTACTACAGTTAAAATAGCGTTCATAGATTTTTGTAAGTAAAAATTTTATTTACTTAAAAATTTATTTTAATTTTTTATTTACTTTCTAAAACTAGATTTTACATATCTTATGTCAAAGTCTCAAAGTTCCTTAATAAAGGATTGAATTTATTTTGTACAGATCTTTATAACGTTTACATTAGAAAATAGGAGTAAAAAAAAATTCTCTAATCTTAGAATCTTCTTAGTAATCTTTAGAATAGAAATAATCTTCAATTCTATAATTAGGAATGAATTTTAACGCTATGCCGCTATTTTAACGTTCAGCAAAGTTAGAGTTAAATTACATTTTTTAGTTGCTAAGAGTAAAACAATATTTGTTTAAATATATTTGTATTTTATGGATAGATTGGTGTATATAGCACATTTCTAAACTGCCAGTGGATCTTGCAAAATTCAAAAGTAATCTTGCGCATGTCTGCAGTTAAATTTATTCTCTTATTAATTTAATCTAAAACGTTACTTGGTTTATTGAAAGTATATTTTTGTTATCGATTGGTTTTTCAGACTCCTTAATGTTTGTAATTTACCTTTTTGTTCCAAAATACCGTAAATTGAAACTAGAGACTACTTACTGGGTTTTTAATGGATGTAATTATTCCATTGAAAACCTATTTTTAATTTGTTAATTCTTAACTTCATCCTTCTTTTAATCTTTGCAGTTATTTTTAACTTCAACAGAAGTGCAATAAGTGCAAAGATATATTTTTATCATATGTCCTTTGAATATAAATAATTTCATATAACAGTTCAGGAAGGTTTACAAAAGAAATCCATGGGGGTCTATTGAGAGCTATTGTCAAGTAGTAATTTAAGTAGATTATTTATTAGTATTAATAAAGTATTCAGATAAAAGATGTGTTCCAAAATCTAATCTTTAATGAAATCAGGAGGATATCGAATTTGTCCAAGAACTAATTTGCTCCCAGCACAGCAACGTCCAGAGATTCATCATTCAATTTTCTGACATTCCAATGTTTACATTTTTAAATCATATTACCTGTTCGAATGGCTTTAAATTTCAGTTTTAAGATGATAATTAAAAGCTGATTTGAGAACTAAAATATTTCTCAATGATTGAACTCGATTTTGTGCCGAGCATATGCGTTTCTCTTCAAGTTTTTGATAGGCTCTGTCGTTGATTCACGTGTGACCTCACCGACCTAGGCGTTATGAAAATTTTAATACTAAATTTAAAATAGAATCTATTCAAATAACGTGAAAGGTTTACCCTGATAGAACCTAGTTCAATATAAAAACCTACAGAGGGTTATTTTGCTCGCGTAAGTACGAGTTCTTGTTTTTCATTACAATCATAGTAAAGGTAGTTACTTAGATCGTTATTACCGTATAAAAGTTACCGTTATTACCGTATCGGTGTTCTTTGGTGGTAGGGTTTCAATTAACCGCACATCTCAGGAATGGTCAACCTGAGACTACAAGAATTCATTTATATCATCCTCATTCATCCTCTGAAGTATTGTCCTCTGACGTATTTTACGTGGTTTACCTGGTCCGGAGGTTAGGTACTGGAGAGAGACAGAAAGAAATAAAAGAATGAAAGAAAGAAAGAGAGGAGGCAGAAAGAGAGAGTGAGAGAGAGAATGGGAGGGGGGGAGAAAGAGAGAGAATCTTC
>JAAAKQ030087988.1:0-33417 GCA_010016005.3 Zanna intricata
ATAATGATAAGTGAACAAAATAGAACAATTTTTAAGTAATCTAGAGTCAGAGCTATGCTCTCTAGAATAGTAATTTAACTGAAAATACTTTAAATATGAAAGTTTATGAGATACTTTGAATAGAAATATGTTTATAAGAAGTAATATAGAGAAATGGGAGTTGAATGGAAGAACTCATATAGTGCCAACCTCTATTTCTTCTCTGCACGATTTTGGTATTTTTGTTGATAGTTTTTCGGTTTCTATTGGATTTGGATGACTGGAATTGGGTAAATTTATTGGAAGTATTTTAATAAAATTAAGTTATTTGGTTGACGGATTAAACTTATTAATGTTCTATTAGAGTTTTTCGGTTTGAACCTTATTGCCATAGCCAATAAGATTTACATTTACGTGTTTATTGGCTTTGCCTGAATAGAAAGGATGACAATCTGTTTACTGTTATACGGTTACCGTTATAGGCATCATAGTGCGTATACATTATCGATACGGATAGTGTGTATACGTCTAAGATGTGAGCAAAATATTCTTAGACTATAGACAAGAATTTTCTCTAAGTGCTGTATAGAAGACTGGGGAAAATTCCTTTTCTATTTATTCCTAATCCCTTCCTTACCTACTCGAACTTTTCTGGATATTGACGAATTTCGGCCCCCTCTTTCATTTTACCCCTCACTTCTTCAGATCCGGCCACGGATTTAGATGGATACATTTTACCTTCCCCCCCGACCACCATCAAACGGCCCCTCAAAAAAGTGCTTGTGGGGTTTGTAGGGCTTGGTTTGGACTCTCGACTCATAGGGAGTATTTATTCAGAGCGAAGAAGTTATTTTGACTGGACATAACCGAAAAATGTCTCAGCCACCGTAACAAATGGAAACTAAGGCTATTTTCAAGAAGAGTTTAAAGACATCGCTATCTCCCAGGATAATCCCGTCTATTAATCTTGTGGATGAATATGTCTAAAGCTTTTGAAAAATCAAAGAACAGGCCTAGGGTACCCAGCATGGAGTTTGAGACGTCGGAGATGGACTTGCTTCTGGATGAAATCCAGGCTCTGGTGGATCTCTGCAGGGCTAATCCAACAAAAAAAAGACCATCAAGAATTCGGGGGCTGGCGCGCAGGTTTTGGCTAAAGTTGTGGCACCAATGTTCCCTCCTATGGGAAAGGACTTTTCCATAAAAAGTGGGTTGGAGAGAATTGGCACCTTCCTAGCAGACCAAAGATGCTAGCGGCGGGTTCTCCCAGAACCAATTCGGCTTCTCTAGGAGTAGGTCCGCAATTGATGCTGTTGAATTTGTGGTCGAATTGGACCAGGAGAGGGCACATGGTTTCTGGGGTCAATGTAGGTTCCCGCGTGTTGTCCTGCTGGACCTCAGGAACGCGTTTAATAGCGTAGCCTGGTCGGAAGGACTTGGTTCGCTCAGGAGAAGAAGAGTCAACATCTAATTAATTTGCACTATAAATACTACATCTAGGTCTGCTGGGTATTTTGGTGTTCATTTGTAACAGTCATAATACCCATATAGCGGAGTTTTTACATAAAACAGAGCGTACGTTATAAAATCTAAGGAGGCTGATGTCGAATACGAGTGGGCCACCGTCCAATAGGCGTAGGTTGATTCCCTTCGTGGTTACGTCCATTGTCCTCTATGCGGTACTGGCATGTGCGGAGGCGGAAATCTCATCAGTTCAGAGGATCACCTCTGAACTGATAGTTAAACAATAATTAGTTTTCATCATTAATAGTAACATTAAAAAAATATTTTTTATTATTCCCATTCAATGAAAAATGAAAAGGAAATAAAATTTTTCCAGACTAATAAATGTTTTGGTAGCTGGTTACATATAATAAATAATTATTGGGATTTATTCGTATATAACTCCTGTTTTTTTTATAGTTAAAACACAGTTTTTCTTTCTGTACACGAGCCAGAATCCTAAATTTATGAAAAATACTTAGTTTCTATAGTTTATTATTATTTACATGTATATTTTATATGAATATAGACCGTACTATTTTTCTTTTATGCAGTTGAATTTAAGAATTGTGTGATCAGAGCATAGGAAATGGAAGTATAAAAATGAATGATTTTTTTTTATTCGAGTAAAGAATTTTGTTTTTTATCGTAGTTAGTATTGATTATAACATTACTGGATAAGAAAGGTGGGATTCGTCAGCGTTTTTCTATTAATATTTTTGAACAGATCAACATTGTACCGTACAGGTGGAATTATAAATTAGCCAGGGTTTAATTAACGACATTGTCTCAGAAATTGCTTTTGGTCTAAAAGTGGACAAGATCTACGGATTAAGGTATTAGGACTTGTAGTTCTGATTCTTCAATGAATTGTTATTTATTATTTTGCGTTAGGTTAATCTCAAATTAAATATAAGAACAATTTAATGACAACCGTCAAATAGAAACTTGATATACAGCTGATCTAGTTGCACAACAGAAACTACCAGAATATAATAATTTTAATAGCCTTAAAATAGTAAAATAGTGGAGTTTGTTCCTCTTACGTAACTGCAACCAAAATTTTTTTTTTGTATTATCAACATTATAAATACTATTTAAATATCAATTAAAAACAAATTTTCTGTCATCTAAAGTTATAAAATCATGTTCATTTAAGAAGGATATGAGTTACATTAAAAAAAAAAATTTTGGATAAAGTTTACAACAGAAAAAATCTGTCAGAATTTTACGGGAAGAAGAATGTCCGAAAATAATATTTATTCGATTAATAAATTTGTGCATAGTTGTCAGCTACCATTATAA
Source organism: Zanna intricata (assembly GCA_010016005.3). NCBI lineage: Eukaryota > Metazoa > Arthropoda > Insecta > Hemiptera > Fulgoridae > Zanna > Zanna intricata. The sequence goes on from JAAAKQ030087988.1 coordinate 2,788, forward strand.
GAAAATACTGAATTCTGTGACGGTAAAAAGCCAAGATATCTGCTGAAATAGCAGTATGAAATTAGAAATGCTATTACTATAAAATGTTTTGCTAAAATAATCTAATATCATTACTCTATTATTGATAAAAAAAAATGAAACATTACGTGAAGTTATTATCAGTATAAAAAATTTTAATAGGTCCGTATGAAAAATAAACCGTAAAACATATTATTCTCCAAATAATACAGACACACCTACCAAAGCGAAACGGTTTTTTGCCCCTAAAACAAAAAATCCTCTAATCATAAATCGCTTTTTTTCATCCACCAGTCAGTACATCACATTAATACTGCTATAACGAACAAAGTGGTTAACTACTTGCCGACTATTTGATTTGTTTAACTTAAGGGCTCTGATGATGAAATATTGCACAATTTATTATAGAATGAAATCTATTACACTGTACATTACATATTCATTAGAATATGTTCTCATCAACCGAATTAAAATTATGTGCGTTGCTACATTGTTGAACTAAGAAAGGAATGAAACCTTTCAAAATATAGTAGTATTGTAGAAAACATCAGCCTGAGAGGAAAAGTGGATCTTGGCCTATCACTAGTGTAATAACGTCAACATATACTTTATTCAGTTTTGCTCGTTTATTGTCATTTAAATGTTTGCAAAATATATAACTTATAACAAATCTCTAATAAAATAAATAATTAATTAATTTATGAATATAAATGGATGGAAAAATTCTTTCCTTCATAAGTTTTTGAAGAGATTGTTCATATTTTTCTTTACGAAAAAAATAATAAATAATTTTGCGCATATTTTTTTAAAATATTCAGTGTTAAAAAAAATATTATTCACAATCCCTTCGTTAATCTCAGGTACCTCTTCAACATTCAAATTACGGGTTTTATTATTTTTTTAATGTAATTTTAAAGACCTTTAAACATGAAAATGTAATTTTTAAAGACCATTTTAAATGTTTTTAAAAGATGTAGACTTAAATTATACATCTTTTTATGTACTACTTAACTGTACAGTAATGGTGCACAAGATTTAAATATGTTATTACAACTTGGTTTTTTTAATATTGAAAATGCCGTTGTAGTTTCACAAAAAAAGAGCGGATGGAAAGTATGTGTTCTGCTTCGACTCAAATTTTACTGTGAAATTCGATACAGATAAAAGACTGGGTAGATTGTGTAAACTAATAAATAATCCTGTTTGCTACGGGAAACAATGCGTTATTTATATAGTTTCACTCCGTAGGGGGAATAATAATAATTGAACATCCCTAAAAACATTTACACATAAAAAATAAAGTCGTGGTTGTTCATTTAATCAATTTTTTCTTAAGAAATTAAAAAAGTTAATAGAAGCAGTAATAATTTAAGTTTTTGTATTTGAAAGCTGACAAAAAATGATTCATTAAAACATTTAACTTCGAAAAATAATTATGATACTTCATTTTCTTCTTTTAAGAGGAAAAGTACTAGCCAAAGGCATTGATATTTTTATAGAACATCTATTTATGACTCGTCAGCATTACAATAACCTTTACGGTATGCAAACTCTTTTGCTATTTCCGTTTGACGCCGGGATTTTCCTGGATTCCAAAGACAGATGAAACTAACAACATCCCACTCATGATACATAGCCTACAGAGCTCATTTGTAAAAAAATTAACGTTCTAAAATATCTCTTTTTTTATTATATTTTAACCATAAGAAAAATATTACATTAAAAGAATTTTATATGTATTATATAAAGAAACAATAATAAGGTTAAAGAAACTTGCGGACCTATATGGTGGAATTGTGCTTCTCAGCCTTTATTAAGATGGTTTTAAGTCGAATTCTGTGTTAGACTTGACGTTTTTATATGCTAAAAAAAATTCTATTTCATTTTTTCCCTAAAACTCCCAGTTTAAGTGAAGAATTAACCATTAAAAAAAAATCTTTTTATATTAAGAAACCATTATTATAAAGTATAATGTAAACGTCTTGTAAAAGATTTATCTACATATTTTAACTGATATTTTAGCGAAATTTTAATTCAAAGACTTTGAAATGAGAGCTTTTTTCATGGAGAACCGAGTATCATAACGTGTTTTAAAAATAATCCCTTGAATCTTATAATTTTTTTTTTTTACAGGATATTGTATTTTACGAAAATACACAAAAATGTAATTCTTTTTACAACAAAATAAAATGTTACACTTTGTTGAATATTACATAAATTCAGCAATATAGCTTAATTAAAAAGCTTTTTTAGCAATTTTAAAAGAAAAATTCGGAGTTTTGAAGCAAAGTTTGCATTGGTTTACAAACTTTAAAATACATTTAATCTTAAAAATGAAAAAAAAAAAAAAAAAATTTGTTTTGAGCATGCTTATGTATTTATCTCAGAGATGAGGTATTTTAATTAGCAATCCAACTTTCTTAATCTCTTCTGGAATTTATCTACTGATCGTAACTTTATCTGTCGCAGTTACCTGGGAAGGGAGTTAAAGAATTCCAAAATTTTTTTTAAATTTACCACATTTTTTAACGTTATTCATGAAATATAACAGAATATCGGAGTTGCTTGCTGGCAATGCAAATACCCGACAAATGCATTTATGTTTTTAGTGTGCTGTCCTGGAGTAAAATCTATCAACGAGAAAAAATATTTGGTTATTAAAAATTTTAATATTTATTTATAACTGTCCAGGTATGGCTTGGGAATTAAATAACACATCTTTAATTATTTCAATATAATAGATTTTTACTGTATAATTTTGTACGCTTATGAATATGGAGTAATAAAACTTTTTTTATTGTTTTGAATCTAACTAGTTTTTTGTGTAAAATTTACTGAATAATAATCATTACGAGTACTTAATTATTATTAAAAATATTTTTTTTTTTTATAATTATGAAATAATTACTTTAAAGAATTTTGATTGTAAGTAAAATTAATTATAATCTTAAATGAAAAAAGAAAGTAACCTCGTAAAAATAATTAGGACAGTAATTTTATATAAAATATAAATTACATTATGTTATATAACAATTTTTAATTTCTAATGTAATAATTTTTATATTTTTACTCTTTAAATGCTTATATATAAAATAATATAAAATATTATATCACTATTTCACTCGCAAAAATCTTATTATAATTTTTTTTAAATTGTTTAACTGGGTACAAAGTTTAATTTGAAATATGTATATATAATTGCCTTCAGTGACAGTCATTAGCGATTTAGTATTATTTCTGGGTCAAACAACTGTCTGTACTTTCTTTTTGCCCTTTGATCACACGCTACGATACACCCGTGAAAAAACTTGTCACTTATAGGTTTGAATATCGTTCATAAAACGGTACACTAACCTTTTAATTTAAGAAAAAATCCTCCACTTTTTCTAGCAAGACTGGCATCAGTAATAATTTTGTTCTCATGAATAGTTGTGCCATTTTCAGAAGTTACTTATAACTCGTGTTCAGTCGCCAAAAACCGTTTGTTCGTAGCGTCCAACTGATGTAGTTATTGTATCTATCCATACACATAGAAAAAAGTTCTTAAATTCAAGGAAAACAGACTCCAGTATCCAGTTGATATATATTTTGTAATGACATCAATAAATCAAAAGGTCAAACTTTACATATAGCTGGTGTAGATTTACGAGCTGCTTGATTTTGCTATGGGCAGTTGTATAGGGCATGTTCTCCAGTAAGTAGGAGCAGTGAGCTCTTTATTTTGCTGTAAAATGGAAGAACCAAAAATGTAGTTTTTAATGAGACACTGGTGTAAAAATATGTATAAAAATATGGTTTGCATTATGCTATATAAAGATTTCAACTACCTCCCTATTTATATGAATCGTTTTACTGCATGTTTATAAATATCTAAAAATTATCAAATATTGATCTTACGAATCGAGGACACAGGAATGACGAAACTATTACTTCATGCTTTAGATATTCATAAATCACAATAAAAAAATATTTTCCACGTACTATTAGCGACTTGTAAACTCGACAACTACAACAATCATAGATTGCGTGCAAAGCCGCGGTTACTTGCTAATAAAAGTAATACTATTACCAAAATCGAGAAATTTTATTAAGCAAATGTTAGTCATCAATGATCAAATTTTATGTTTTTATTTACATAAAAGTGTCTCTTTCAAACTACTGTATTTGCGTTTGATCCTATTATTTCACTCAGAGATATTTAGTTTTTTTAACGTTTAAATTCCTTTTGATAATTTAATAAATATTTAAAATATTCTATTTAATGGTTAACATAGATTCAAAATACAAGGGTGTATAGGGTTTTATTCCGGAAAAACAACTACTGATTGAAACAGGTGTCTGGAATAAGTAAACAAAATTTGGTAATTGCATATTTTTTTTGCAGAGTTGAAAAGCGTATCCGTAGAAGTTTCATTCCAATTGATGTGAGTATGAAAGAAGATACTAGTATATATATATATAAAAAAAAAAAAAAAAAGGGTTACAGAATAATAAAACTATTGAAATGATAAAAATCATTCAGAAATAATTTTTTTCATATTTATGTTCTACGAAAAAAAAATCCGAGTATACCATAAATATCTAGAAAAAGCAGTAACTGACTGACAATAGTAACAGTAACCTAACTCACATTATTCAAATTTTAACAAACATTTCATAATAATAGAACCACGTTTCAAAAGCTAGCAGGTGAAAAAAATTCTGGATGATGTATCAGTTTAATAATCTATTTTTATCAGAATAGATATTCATATAATTTTATAAAGAAATTGCAATAAAAACTTAAAGAGATTGAATATTTACCTTCTACTGAAGAAATATTCAGTAAACCTAACGATTTGTGTGGGGAAAAAATAGCTGAAATTATAGAGTATATTATCACACAACATCTATAAATATTTTTGTTAGTGTTAATCATCTTCTGAAAAAGCCTACAAGGTGAAAAAAATACTAGTAATGACTGTTAGGTTTCGTTTTAAGCAGATTGCAAAATGATTTCACGATAGTCTGTAATAAATAGTCGCATATATGACCCTGTGACTGTTTTTTTAAATGAATCAATAAATTTTTGGAAAACCAAGCAAATGTTTACATAACTGCATTTTGTAACATTATAATATTATATATGTTTTGATAATTTTATCCAGAAAATAACATTTTTAAATGATGGTATAATTTTCATATCGAATTCTTCTTCGCAGTCAACAGTGTTATTTAATCATGTTGCTTTATAATAAATATAAAGTTAGATTGATAACAAAGATTGAAAAATTTTATTTCAGATTTACTTTTTTATTAGGGACAAAAATTATTTATATTATGAAATTTCTTACGTTGATTAATAGAATGGATATTGTCATTATTAAGACACAGATTACAGTTTTTGTGTAATTCACATTAAAAATAAATAAGCTAGTTATAATAATTAACTTATAAGATATTATAACGTTATTTTGGAGTATAATATATTTTAACGCAAGTTTTACATTCAGTTGATGTTAATTTGAATACAAGTTTATGTTTCTTTCATAAAATGGATTGCTCCCTACTAACCAAAATTTATCTTAACCGATAAACGGTTGTTTTATTATTTGTTACATTATTATCTTTAAAACTCCAAACGTAAATTATTTAGTTTTTATTTTACCAAGTATAGACTTATCAGATACCAATATTTTAAAATGTCACTATTTTTGGTTATGTCCAGTGTAAGGTAGCGATCAATCCCGCATATATTAAGCGCAAAAGAATTGAGCTATAAATTGAGTTAAAATTAATGAAGCGTCGCTCGCTTAGGAACAGGGAGGCAGCCCCCATGCCTACGGGTGTTCTGGGGGGGAAGTGCGGGGGAGTTGGGGCGCGTTCATGGATAGCATTGGGGACCATTAAGGGTAATATTGGGGCGCGGTGCGAAAGGAATGAGAAATGCATCCCTGGGGTGCGTTAGGACAGGCCGGGTTGGATAGGCTCCCCTCGGAGGGCTTTGTCGGCTTTCATCAACAGGAGCATTACTCCAGTGTGGGGGAGACCCCCAGAAAGGCTCCTTAGGACGTATGCAGGGAGGTAGTCTAGCGCCGCGGCGAACGCCCTGGCGTGACCGATTAAATACCTAACGGAAGTTCCGGTTGCCCTGGGGGTGCTTAAAAAAAATGGAGCCGATATAAAGGTCAACTATAACATGGAAGTGGTTTTCAAAGGTACCACTGGTTATCTTTTACTCATGGAGTTAATATTTTTTTTTTTTAAATTTTAGATAGAATATTTGTACGTTTTTATAAACAATTTTAACAGCTTAAAAAATCATTTGGATAATAGAAGTATTGAAAATGTAAACAATATTTAGTCTATATGTACGTGTTATTTTAGAAGAGGAAAAATTCAAACAATGTAAATTATTTATTCTGTTTGAAAATTGCAGTCGTGTTCGACTTTGAATTGACGATTTTTTAAATTCACGAAATTTTTGTAGTCGACGGTGTTAGAAGTTAGACCCTTTTAAACAAGGTTCTTTTCTAACAGTTCCAGCTGTTATGTATAAAAAGTGGGCTGCGTTATTTTAGATATCAGCTGAAAGGGTTAGTTGTATTCGAGATGCTAAATACAACTCGGTATGCAATTGTAGGAAGTTTAATGAAATATTTATTGGATTAGTGATTGGGTAGTTTTTTATTTCTACCGACAGATTTTTGTACCCTTCACTGAAAGATCGGAAGTAAACGACGACCCGATGAAGGGGTAAAAGTGCCAGTTAAACGGAATGGACGGAGTGCGCAAAGCAAATTTGTACTTCAAAAGTGAAAGATGTTGAATTAGATGGAAGCATTTTAGGACAGGATGGTAATTATAGACAAAAAGAGGTGGAAACAATATGTTGAAATTGGACTCATATAAAAGCACTGTTGCTGAATACACGGAAATCATAGAGTTGCATCATTTCCTAGGTATTTAGTACCACATTATTGTAAGATTAATTAATATTACTGAATACTTTGTATTTCAGTGCGATTAGATATTTTCCATTAAATTCAAAATAGTTAAAAAAAGAATACTCGATTTAAGATTATGAGGATACTAATTTTTCCTAGTTTTTCATCAAAGATCATAAGCTCAATATATGATATTTATTTTTATGCTTATTTCACGAAAAATATTTGTGTAAGTTGAATTTTAATTTAAAATTAAATATAAAGAATTATAAAATTATTACTTGTTACTATTACGACTATAATTGCTTATAATTTCTATTTAAAGAAAAATTATTTGTGTTAAAATATCAGCTTATTATTTTTTCCAAGTTTCTACTATATTCTACGACATTGTTAATTCGGTTAAAAACAGTTCTGATGTGATTCTTAGAAAGATTTTTTAAATAACATTTTAACAGTAATTTCTTCATGTTAATGTTACGTTATTGTTGGTTACTACTCTTTAAAGAAAGACCTTCAGTATTTCAGGTCTGTAATGTATTTTATTTTAAAATTCTACAATTTTTATTCGACGGAACAAATAAACGAATAACAAAGAATACGGTTCTATACTAGAGGCATGCAGTATTGGAGTCTCAAGGATAACATGTAAGTAGAGGTAAGTATTTTTTTTCTCTTTTTTAACTACTTAGAGCAGATATGGAAAGACAATCTTAAAGCTACGGTGTAAGCGAGAAAGTTGAAAGTGAAATGAGTGGACAGAGTTCAAGGCCGTGTGCTATTGCATACGTTACGTCAGTACTGTAGGCTACATTCATCTCAATACCGTTAGTAACTTGTAGCCGTATCAAATGAAATTGAACGAAGAAAACAGAAACCGTCACTGACATAGTACAGCAAATCGATTCAAATCTTTATGTATTTTATTACAAACATTTTTTATTAGTGGGAAACTGTTTTCTGACACATTGTCAAAAAAGATTTATATCGTTTATAGCTAAACGAAAGTCTTTTTAAAAGAATTATTAGGAATTTTTGCGTGCGTTTCGTTGAAAAGTGGGAAATTTTATCAAATCTGCTATAAAAAAAAATTAAATTATATATCGTCAAATTATTTTCAGTGTGATTTGAGGTAAAATAGTACAATATACCAGGTAATACATCTTTTTGAAGGAGTACCATTTGTTGATTTCGTGTTTTCCCAGTATTTATTGATTACATCTCAGTACGTCTCAAATATTATAGTGCAGAGAGAACTATTAAAAATAAATAGGTGTAAGAAGACAACATATGTTTTTCCTAAGCTAGGTCTAAAACCTTATTTTCATTCTAAGAAACTAAAGAACTAAGCTCTATCTCTAACGGAGATAGAGCTTAGTTCTATCTCCGTTAGAGATAGAGCTTATCATTCATCGTGAAACTATTTTTTCTACTTATATTTAAACATCGTAGTGTCACAATATATTACTTATAAAAGTAGCTAGTTGTTAGCCTGCACCCAGTGCCATTGATTCGATTACTATGTGTAATTAAAAGGAATGACATCTTTTTCAATATAAACAAACATTAACACTACACATAAGTATACGTTCAGAATTTTGATTGGTCAAAACAGTTCATAGTAATATTGATTTGTAATGTCGGTTTACTTATTAAAGTGCTGATTTAATTTATCTAATTCGATAATATCTTTATTTTTCTATTTATAAAATAATTTAGCCTCGTAATTATTTTTGAATCAACTGCTTACTTTATGAAATTAAGATACTCATAATTACATTTAAATAGTTGAAGTAATATTTCTAGAATGTTCTAGTATAAATAAAGTTTACATTTGGTGGTCAAAGAACTATGTACCTGATCGAATGAGATGGTATCGCAACCTCGTCTGTATCACATAAATTACAGATGAATTAAAGTGATAGTTTCTCACTCATGTAATTTGGAAGATTGAAGCAAGGTGAGACTTCGCGGTTTTGGTTGATTCGTATAAAGTATTGTAGTAACGTACGATCAGGTACTGCGTAAATAAACACTCCTAAATCCCTACATACACTGTTGTGGTTGATTCATTCCTGCAATAATGGTTTGGTCTAGAAATCAATGATTTTTGGGTAGTTTTGGAACGCGTTTCGTTATTGGGTAATGTAAATCATTTCATTTGCAAACTTGTAGTAACTTTTCTAACAACACTAAACATTTAGAATTCTCTTTCTATACCATTTCTTAGTTCCATATTACTCCAACAGTACCGGAATAATACTATGTTGTCAAATGTCATCCAACCATCCTTTGTAAATCCCTTTACTGACCGACATATTTGTTTATAATATCTCCAGCTGTAGATTTATCTCACCACGGCATCATCATCACTTGCTTCCTTCAAGTAATATATATGTCTTTTAGTCAAAGAAATTGCATCGATCTTTCTTTATCTAAATCAAGCAGAAGTTAGAGCAATTCAAACGATAAATTATTTCATACGACTTACTGAATGATGAAAACCAAACTGAATTTTTTATAACTTATCCTATCAAATTCGGTTGGCCTATTTTTGCATTAATGTCGCTCATTTTTTGATTTTAATCTTTTTGATTAAAATCGCTTAATAAAGGTTTTGTAAAATAAACGATAAGATAAACACAATTTCTTTTTAATATTTAAAAATAAAAATTCAGCAGTTTTTTTAGATCTCAGGGCTGAATTTCTAAAAAAAGCCGTATGAAGATTTTAAAATCTTTTTAATTAACAGAAGGTTTTAAAATCTTTTTAATTGATACATTATATAATATTACATTTGGGTTTCATTTTTAATTACGCCCAAGAACCATTATTTTTACCATACCATTATTTTATTAATTCATACCATTATTTTTCAATAATGGCCTGAAGCTTGCCCAATATTTTTAAAAGTACAAATCGAGAAGTACATTTTATTTTGTAAAGGTTTAGACTTTTTTTTGTTGTTTTGTTTCCTAATTTAAGTTGAAAAATTTAATATAATGAAAAACATAATCTGTTTATCTATCTGTCCCTATGTTGATCGCATTTCTGTTTTATTTTAAAATATGGAAGGTAAGAACTGGACTGGTATTAACAGTTGTGTCTTTAGATTTGTGTAGAATTAGAAAACTACATCATGTTTAGTGATATTGATTTGCTTTTTATTATAAAAAATATATACTTCTTTCTGAAAGTAAATTATTTTGAAATTAAAATGCAATAATGATCTTTTTCAACTAGCTTGAAATATTTAATAAACAATATTGAATTGTGAAAAAAGTGAATTGATAAAAGTTATAAAAGATATTACCAATTTTAAATTAGTCAGCCAAATAATTTATTTTATGTTTACCGAATAAAACACATAGATTGTTCCTTTATAAAACAATTTTCTATGAACATTTTTGAGATTTTTATTACATAGATATTTAAATTAATTAAGTAAAGAAACTATTAATTGTCTTTGTTACTTTGCTAGGATCTATTCAAAGTTATTTTTTGATGATAATTCTTACGTAATTACTGCTAAAAAGTTTAAATTTTATTTTGCTATAAAATTAAAGGAGAGAATCCAGAAATTTAAATGCTAGTTATAAATATACAAAAAGAAAATATTAAAATTAGTTTTTGTTTTACTGTTAAATTATACATTAAGATAAAATGACAATTTGTGATATATTAATATTTCTCTCCAACATGATTGTAATTTTTTGGAACGTGAAAAGTACTTCCTTTGTAAGCTTTATAATGTATCTTTTTATCCAGTATATCTTGTCATGTTTTTTGTATGCACGATACTATAATAAGTATTTGGATAGTTAAAACTTAAAGACAAAAACAAAATATAAATGTTTCTATGACTGTAACTCTAATGAACAAATTTTTATTAACATTTAAACTGGTATGCTATCATAACCGCTATACGTGTACGGTACAGTACAATTATATCACCACACTACATATTATTATATAATATGAGTACAGTACATACTATAATATAATAAGAGTATAGTACCAAGTGTGTTTTAAACAGGATTATTATAACTATAATGACTTCAGCACAGATAATTTTTTTTTTACAAGGAGGTGATACATGATTTCTATCGCCTAAACTTTCACTCGATAGTTCTTCCGCTTTCATCTTCAAAACAGATACAGTTATTTATTCTTTTATTATTACTTTTTGCAATTTGTGCAATTTACTTCAAATTTAAGATCGAGCTCGGTATTTTTTTAATAAAATGTCAATCTTACTTGAACTCAAATAACCGCTGATAAAGTTAATTGTTTTCATCTATTAATGAATTATGCCTGAAACCAGTGCAAATATTTCTTTGAAAATTTTCAAATATGTATTTTTTCGTAACGTCCTCATTTGTATTTATTAGAAAATACAAGAGTTTTAACTTTAATCTTTTTCTAATCAAAGGTCACATAGGAGATGCTCCTGTAATTAAAATTGATTTTATATTGAAATCTAAATACTTATTTGCGGTTTGGAATTCACTTTATTTGTTAATGCATTCACAGTAATACAACAGCTATATCTCTCGGCCTTTTATTGGCTTAAGGCCAATGCAAGGAACAAAGCGGCTGTATACTTCAACAAAGTTTAAAAACTTTTGCTTCGGCTATTGAAGTAGTTGATAATTAGATGAGTTGATAAAATTTTAGATTAACAGTTCTCAAGACGAATAGGAGAGGAGACAGATTTATTGAAGCAGAATTTGATTTTTTTTTAGATTCTAAGCCGACAAACATTTGTGAGATCATTATTAACAGCTAAACGGATACTTTCACCAAATTTAAAGGTCATTGTTAATGCAGGTTCAAGTGAAGCTATACATTCAAAACTATTTCCAAGGTATGGAGCGTAAATAGAAGGCTTAAATTTAAAACTGACAATATTAAAGAAATAAAATCATGAAAATGGGAGAAAAAAATTCGAAAGCGGAAGGCTGATAGTTATTCTTGATTTAATATAATATCGCCTGTTCGAGATGTAAAAGAATGGAAATAAATAAAATATTACAGAAAATAATCATAGTCATAGTAATCATAGTCTTAAAATCTTAGGAATCCACCAGAATTACAGAATAATTTTCGTACAATCTATCTTTAGTTATCTTAATTTCATAAAAATTAAACACATAATGTTTAATTTTTATGAAATTACTTAATAATTTTAAAAGTTATTTCAGTTGACTTAAATCAATTTATTATTTGGTAGAAATACCAGCCAAAATTGATAAAAAATGTCGATTACGTCAGCAAAATTTATAACAGATAATAAATGTTCAAAGTTTCAACGTTCTAAGTCGGTTTTAAAAATGTTAAACGTAATTTGAAACAGGCTCCTAAATTTTATTTTGAATGACTGCACTTAAGAATTAAAAAAAAAATTTTAATCATCAAACACGATCAAAAATTACTTTTACTTGAACTTAAAATCGGTTTTAAACAATAAAATAATAAATCAAGAGAAAAAAAGCACACAAAAAATTATACAATATTTTATCATTAGTTCATTTGAAGGGGAAATTTGCTAAGATATGTATTTGTATTTAATATATATCTATAATTAACACTAGCAACTATCCAGATGGAAAAATATCTAATCGTGGGGGGGGGGGAATTTCCTTTTATCTTAGCTTGTATATAATTTTTATAAAATTTTATAAAACTACTTTTTTAATAATTTTAAAATAAAAATGTTGGTTAAATATTTGTAACGTCTGAATTATTTTGTGAATTGTCTGCTCTTATGGAATACTTGTATGGTATGGAAAGATGATTGAAGAAAAACAGTTAAGCGTAGTATTGATACACAGAATTGAAGAGATAAAACGGAAAGAAAATTTGCATAATTATTTCTGAGCATAAAGAACAGATTGGGTAGATAAAACTGAATCTATAAATTTGTTAGGATTTGAATACATATGAGAATTAAAGACATAATTAATATTTATGCTCCCCAGACAGATTTTACAGTAGAGAATTATAAGAATCCTTAGAAAATTTAAAGGTAAATTTACAGATTAAGGAGATAATGATAAGAAGGGAAATGGATATGCAACTAGCAAGGGAAAAAATATAAATTTCTTCTTTTTTTTTTTTATGAAATCACAAATTTCATAGAAATAAGAATGAGAAAGTTTGTTTTATTTGTTTCATTTTACGAGAGAATGATTTCATAATGGAAATATATGGTATAGGAAGAAAAATAACAAGAATATTGCCACGGTATGGAGCGTAAATGCGGAAGGCTTAATTTTAAAATTGGTAATGTTAAAGGAATAAAATCATGAAGATGGAAGAAAAAAATTCGAAAGTGGAGGACTGGTAGTCATTTTAGATTTAATATAATTCTGACCGCTTGGGATTAAAAAAAATTGAAATAAAGTATTACAGAAAATAATTGTAGGATTTGCAGAGAAATTTTAAGTCTTAACGCAATTAAGAAACTTGGGGAATAGAAAACAGTAAAAAAGTCTAACATGGATTGTTATTTATAACTTTCTTGGATGTCATCTTACTTAAGTTCAAAAAATGGGTTTTTTTACTCTAAATTTACTCGATAATTGTAGATGTAAAATAGCTACAACTCAATTTATTAAAAATCAAGAATATTAACTAAAAAAACTGTAATTAAGCCAATTAGACTTTCTTTATAATCTGTTAAAGTCAACTAACTTTAAGCAATGAACTTTCTGTAACGTTAAACCATATCGTTACAGTATGAACTGTAATTTCGTTACAACCCGCATTAACAGAATAAATAATCAAAGGCGAGCTTTACGTCAGAGTAGCCTAACACAGAATTATCTTTTCTTCTATCATTATACTTTTAAGAAATGGCATTTATTTGGACGCCTGAATAATGATTTTTTTTTTAATGATTCATATTATTCATTCTTTAATTGATTTTTTATTTACTTTTTAATAAAATTTACACAGTCTATTTTCTAAGACGTAAACTGCCAATATATTTGATACAAACTACAAAGAAAGTGTATGATAAATTTTTTTTCCTTTCCGCTAACGTAGAAACAACGTATAAAAATTGATAAATTTATTTGTCTCTCTTAAGTTGTACGCAATTTTCTTTACTAAACTAAAATAATAAATTTTAATTAATTACAAAATAGTTTATCTACTTTTAACTTTAAAAACCTGACTAAAAAGAAATATTATATGAAAATGAAGCGAAATTTTCCTCATTAAGCGAGGTTCTGTTTTATTAAAACTGAATACAATATAATCCTAAGCGTAAAAAGCCAAATTGCAATTATTTTAGTAGCAGTAGAGCTTGACAATTTCTTGATTAATATGAAATTTGTATAAATGATAAGAGAAAATTAAACATAGCATTAACAAACTTGGATACTAACATGTTAGTTCTTGTCTTTAAGAAAAATTTAGGGGGATGAAAAAGATGTGATTTTCACCGGCGCAGATATCTGTTCGAGGACTGTTACCTGTTCATCTTATACCACAACCTTTACGAAAATCACTTCTCTGTAAATCTGCGCAATTATATTTAATTGATGAAATTTTATTCCAAAATAATTGTTGAAAACGTTTTTAAATGTATCTCAAAGCGAAATCGATTCCAGTATAAATCATGAAAAAAGTTCTGCCAAACTGTTCTTAATAATACAAAAATTATCTATCTTATTGCACCCAGTTTGGAAATTTTTGACAAGCGATTCTGTAGTTATTGTTTATTTTTCAAATATCTATTTCACTCAGGAAAAATATTTTCTAAATTAAAAAGAAAAAACTCTGGTACGTTCATTTTTATAAATGAGAAGGAAAGTGTATACAATAATGAAATTATGCATCATTAAGACTATTATGAAGTGTAAATGTAAAAAAATTTAAAAAAAAAGAAAAGAATGTTACGGCAGCGTAATGATCGCTTAATAACTTAAAGCTGAAACTACATTGTGGACCATTGCTCATAAGATAATTCGCAGGATAATTATTTTCTTGCTGATGCTGAACATCATTCTCGATTCTGAGAAATATTAATTCACATTTTTTTATTTACACATTATCAATCAACCACGAAAAATATTTGTTTTTTGCATATAAGTTAATCATCCTACTTAAACGAATGTGCAAATTTTTAAAAATTTTGTTTTCATTTTATCGTAATAGAATAACCATTCTTCTCTGTAATTGCTATTAATTAAAAGATAACTGATACTAATAAACTGCTGGAAAAAAAGGTTAAATTTTGCGAGGACTATAAGAAAAATGTGTAAATAAATAACATATTTATTTTATATTACATTACTATTTTCCACGTTTCACACCGGCGTAATTTCAAGGAAAGCTAAAAACTAGCCAAAAAAGTAATTGACTTGAGTATTCTTTTTTAAAAAAAGTTTCTTTGTTTCTTTTTTAAGAAAGTTTTACTAATAAAATGAAGTCGTTTGGGTAATAGAGAACTGATCAGAATATGACATAATCCTTGAATTTTACCGCTAATATGAAGCTAGTGTTAAGTTAAAAACTCATTGAGCGATACGTCGTAACTAGTACAGTTAATTTTTTTTCTGAAGGACTCAGTAAGCTACCGTTGTACTGACTTTCCCTCTCTACCGACAAACTAAATGACGTACGTAGTTTAAAGTAAGAATGTGAGCAAATTATTAAATATAACCAAAGTACAATAGTCGATTACCATCACTTACGGCTTAACGGAAGTTTTAAGGAAAATTAAAAACAGTATTCTTGACTAAATGGCTTGAGAAATTAAATCGGACGTAGCCGCGACGTAAGAAGTCTAGGTTATAATAATTTTGTAAGATAAGTGTCCACAATTTTATTTGATACTTAGGTTGCAGCATTTCCTGTTATTAAAATTTGTTCTTTCCAGTAAACTAAAAAAAGTGAATTTTATGTTTATGCTTAATTCTGTTTGAATAGTTCAATTTCATTAATATTTCCTTCTAATGATCTAGATATGATGAGAACTACTATTTTATTCGTGTTTTTAGTATGAGACAACTGCAATTGAAATGATTTTTTTTTTTGTACATTTTAGTTAAAATGGAGTATGATTTTATTTTTCTTCTTCGTAAAGAATCAACACCTCTAAGGATATACCACTTTTCTCTAGTTATCGACCGATAAGAAATATTTTGAAAAATTCTATCCCAAGATAGTAAAAATTATCTTAATTTTTTTCATTAGGTAGGTAATAAATAGAAATTTGAGGAATAGGAAATATAATAATATCTGTAAATATTTTTGGAATTTAAAGTAATTCCATTCTTATGGTTCGGTTAAATATTAGGACACGAATTGTTTTTTTAAAATCAAGTAATTCAAATTCAAAATATTTTAGTGTTGAATTATAGTGGGAAACCACAATTATCTATATTTTACAAGGTAGCGGTATTAAGAGCAATTTCGAGATTAGAAAAGATATTTTAAGTCAAGAATGTTTTTCATGAACATATATTAAACACGAATTTATATAAAACTTCTGTTAACATGCCCAAGTTAAAAACTACATTTTTGAACTTGCAAATTTTTTTGAAGTATTTAGTTACTGAGGGAAACTCGGAATGGTTCATTAATTTTTTTTTTAATACAAGAATTTTTTTTTTTTAGCAATGATAAATCTGTTTTATACTTTAAATCCATATCTATGTGAATTACTCTTTATGAAAATAGATATAATTTAACTTTCGTTTTTATACGACTATAACATTTTATATGTAATGTAAAGAATAACAGAGTTCGTCTATGTTCATACAGGAGCTTTTACACATTTGATTGGAATAGTCTCCAAGTCGTAGATAAACCTCCAGCAAAAGAAATACTGATCTCTTTTTGCATACCATTCTAATTTTTAACAGAGGGATTCCATAAAAACGAATTTCTAAAATTTTGACTCTAAAATATGAAAATTTGAAATAGTTTAATAATCTGAAGTTAGTTAAAAAAAAATATTATTCTAGAGTTAATATTCAGTTGACGAACATTACACAGGTCATGCAGCTTACAGCTATTTAGAAAATTAAATGTTTATAAGGTGTATTTATATGTAATTAAATAAGCAATTTATAGAATTGATGTATTTAGTTTCAAAGAAAGAAAAGTTTGTGATACAAAATAATGAATAAATAATTGGAACGCCTGGACGAAGCATGAGAAACGCAAATTTTAAAAGCTGTAAATTAAGTTCGTTTACAAGCACAAAAGATAATTTTTTAAAAGTGTTATCTTACTACCAGCATAGTTTTATGAATTCTGTAGCAATATCATAATGTAAATAGTAACTATACTTTCGTTTTATAGTAAAAATATTTTCGCTTTATTTCGATGAAAATTTCACAGCGTGGCTACAAAGCACAATTGCTGTACATAAAGAAAAGCCGGACTAACAGATAAATACTAAGAAAAGAAAGCTGCAACTATAAAGAGAAAAAAATAGATTGATGTATAAATATTGGCCTACATTTACATTTCTTGCGGTAAAAATTTCTCCTGCCTATCTTATTAACGGGCAGTTTATGCAACGTATCTCGTCTATGTCTAGGAGTAACAGTTACGTAAAACCACAACAGTGTGACCGATCACCTCAGAGCATTAACCAGAGGTCTAAGTATAAGGCTAAAGAAACTCCTTCTACATTTTGTTACTCAAACAATATTGGTCACTTTGTTCGGCTACATACATAAAGCAATCGATTGTGGAAGTCTATTTTACTGTCCTAGTTTTTTAAATTTCTTTCTATTCATTTTAAATTTTTTCTGTAATGGTTTATATTTATTTTTAACAACTTCAATCAAAATTAATAAAAAAATTTTAGGTATAAAAAACCTATGATAGCAGTGTTAAAAATAATAATTTTTCATCAACAACAAATAACGAAAATAAAATTTATAAAAAAACACATAGGTAATCTTTATTCAGAAAATGCTTAAAAGGTTCTATAAAATTCTCAGTATTCTGAAGAGAAAACTTTTTTGTCAAAAGTGACAAGTTTTGGTAAAATGGTAATTACTAATAACCTATAATCAATATTCGTTTATTTGAGGATTTTATTTTTTTTTTAAATCTTTAATAAATTCATTCATTCATTATCTTTTTTAATTCACAATTAGTTTTGTCTCAATTAATTTGTTGATATATGTAACTTTTTTTTATGTATGCTTTTCCACTATTGTTAAAATATTAACTAATCATACATTCTGCCGGCCTACGTGACGCGAGTGGTAGCATCTCGGCCTTTCACCCAGAGGTCCCGGGTACGAATCCCGGTCAGGCATGGCATTTTCACACACACTACATATCATTCATCTTCATCCTCTGATGTAATACCTAACGGTGGTTCCGGAGGTTAAAAAAAATATCATACATTTTGAATTATTTTACTCATGTATTATAATCATTATTTCACTGATATTTCTTAACTTTTACTCGATTACCTACCCAATGTTTTCAGATCAACTAGGAGTCTTAATATATGACCAATAACTACAGTTTTTCATAGAGAAATGTACTATAAAATTTCTCAAGTAATTTCTAAAGCTCTTCTTTTTCTTTTATTCCTACTTACGTGATTTTCAACATTTTCCTATCGACGTTACAAAAGTAAAAAATCTTACGTTTCTGATTTTCATATTCTTCGTATTTTGATGTTATAAAACAATGTACCCCACACAACTACTTTAAAAAAATTATTCTTAAATTCAAAATAAATCTTATCTTATATTGGCCACCGGGTTGGTCTAGTGGTTAACACGACATCACAAGCCAGCTGATCTCGAAGTCGAGAGTTCTAAGGTTTTATAATAGTATTTTTATACGGATTTGAATACTAGATCGTGGATATTGGTGTTCTTTGGTAGTTGGGTTTCAATTAACTTCGCTTCTCATAAGTAGTCGACCTGAGATTGTACAAGACTACACTTCAATCATTTTCATACATTTCATCCTTTCAAGTAATACCTTACGGTAATTAGGTAAAAAGATAAAAAAAGAAATTGATATCTTCTTCTGAATGAAAGCTTATCTTTCTGCTTATCTTTGAATGCTTTAGATGTTTTATTTTGATTCTGATATATTCGCTTACAACAATATTTAAGAAAGATGTCTCGTAATTTTACTACCGAAGTAAACCAATTCAGAAATTTTTGGTACGTTGAGTTTCTCAATCTTAATATGTAGTTTCTCATTTTTCTCTTTTCTGTCATATTTCAAATTCTTTTTTTCTATTGATATTTTTATCTGAGCAATAAATCTATAGCATTTAGGATTTCTTTCAATTTATTTATTTTTGGTTTATTTTTGGATTAATTTTCTGCCTAATTAATATCTAACATTCAGGAAACAGAACCAAAAATAATCATGCATTGTAAAATATAAATTGTAAATAAGCACAAGTTACGTATAAGGAAAAGATTTGAGGCTTTTGAATGTAGGAATATGGTAATTCTTTACAACGGTCTGATGTGATATGAAGATGTGTTTAGTAAAAGAGGAAATGTGGAAAAGAAAAAGCTATTTATTGGAAAGAAAATGTAGTATTTAGGATAATAAAAACAAATTTAAAAAAATTGTATTTAAAAACTCTTCGACACGACGAGGATAAAGAGAATCTGCTTCTACTCCTACATCTAAGGATAAACAAAACAGACTAAACTGAGTGAATCTGACAAATCATCTATTTCATGAACAAAAAAATCAATACAAACTGGTTCAAACACACACAACAAGATACAAAATTAATCAAAGATCCACAAAAACAAGATAAGCGTCACTGAAAAATAAGGACCTAAAATTTGAAGAAAAAGTCTCAGGGAAAAGGGGATCCAAGGTGTCAGATGAAAATACGAGAGCTACCTCAGAAAAATGTAAGATTATTTGGAGAAGAGAGAAGATCAACACACACCGGAATAACATGATCTGACTTATCCATAGGAAAGTGAATTCAAAACAGTAAAGAAAGGTATAATATTTAGTGACAAAGGAACGACAGAAAACAGCAGATAGGAAGAGAAGAAAGAGTTCCTACAGCTGGGAGGAATAATTACAGAAAGTAATAATTATCTGACAATTTTTTGTAGAAGGCAAACGGAATTGACAAAAGTTGTTGATGAGAAATTATTTTTAAAATTTTGACAAAAATATAAAAGATTTTAATTAAATTTTAGGCAGTATGTTGTAGGTATAGAATTAAAATTATCTTGTCAAGAAGAGATAGAAGTAAATTGCCTTTTCGGATTAAATAAAAATTAAGCAAGAGAAAACAAACAATGCAATTACAATATAAAAATTAGGAACATATAAAAATTAGTTCCGGAGGCTGAACAGATGAAAAGAGATAGAGATATAAAAATTAGAACTATCGCCGTGATAGTCTAAAATCTCATGCATCGAAAATATTAATTTCGTAAATAATTCCGTAAATATTCTTTTAAACAGACCAATAAGAATTATACCTTACGAACCAGTAATGAAATAATAGTTTTGCTCCATAAAAACTGTGCTGTTTTACGCTAAATTGTGTTTCACAATTTATTCCAGTGAAATATTTTAGGGATTATAGAAATTGAATTGTTGAGAGGGATTCAGAAACAACCCCGTTTCTTTCTTTTTTACCAAAGAGTGCAGTTTGAATGTCCATAACTTCATAAGATTACGTAAAGAATTATGAGTGAGTGGGTTTAAAACCAAGCATTAATTTATTATTTGTAGTTTAAGTAAGCAAATAACATTTCCAAAGGACATTTCAATATTTTGGCCGTTAAAAGAGAGAAAAAACACAGTAGCAAAGTGCCCCGAATTTCAAAAAAAAAAGGTACATAAATAGTTTCATAATTCCAATTGTTATTTACCAACAGAGTGGAAAATGTCCATAAATACTTCTAGTAGCTCGGCCGTCAGTTATTAAAGAATAAGCTGCTCAGGTGATTCTCAATGCTTCAATTAAATCAGACGATCGATTTAAATATAAATATGTATAAAATCTATAATACCCTCAATACTTTTTTCTATTCTAATAGAGGGTTGAGATTCCTTATTGAAATTCTTCTGTACTGCCATATAATTCTCAAAGGCACAGTTTTTCACCAATGCAAATTATCATGATGCCGGGAGTGGAGTATAACGGTATATCATTTATCAATTTCTCTAAAGATCTGGAATATATTATTCACTATAATGTAATAACCAAATTACGTTATAATATTATTTTTGGTTCGCTCTTAAATTAACATCACTTAATTTAAACAACTCAACTGTTCAACCAAATCTGGTAGCGAGTAGTGGCATGATTTTTATTTACTTTAGCTCAGCATTCCGTTAGGTTTATCTTTCAACTAAACTCGTGCACCATTTCTGGCAAAGTTTTACATTCGATGTTAATTTATTACAATAAAAAGAGTCTTGTAGTTTGAAAAATGCGTGCTCTAACTAACTAATGAATAAATAAATGTCAATAAGCATACAGATTGGTTATGAAGCACTAGGGTAGGACAGAAGGCGATTCGAACATTGTCGGAGTTGCGTTCCTAGTTAGAGCCTCCCATGAAAAAAATGCCAACTGCATTCTGTTAGAATGTAAAATTAATAAAATTTGAGAAAGTAAGCCAATTCCCTTTCTTATTGATGGGAGATAAAAGAATGTTTAGATCGTAATCTTTGAAAATATTTTTAATAATGACTGCTTTATATCATAAAAAAAAAAGAATAAAGAATTTTATTACGAGCGAAATTATGACTACGATGGTCAAAATTTTCTAAACTAGGATTCTTTTCTACCGCTATGTTTATAAAATAATAAATACTAATGTTATGCTATATTATGACAGATAAAGCTATTTGGAGTAAAATAACTGAATGTTTTACATTCATTATTCATTAGTGGAAGAAAACGGGTTTTTTCTCTTTAATTTTAAGAAACAGAATAAAAAGAAGGAAGTAAATTACGAGATTTACAAATGTAAGTGAGCAGTTTTTTTTTTATAGAATTATTTTCAAGGTATTTTTATCACTATATATTTTAGTTTTCTAAAAGAATATATTGATTTTGGTAATTGTTCATTTGAAAGTCAAAGTAATTTTTCCATACATCCCGTATTAAATGTTTCTGGTATTTTTCACAGAATCCTTTTAAAAAATAATCCATTATTACTCTCACAGTTAGCGAGTCCATAAATGCTAGTCCAGAGTAACCGACTTAACAGTTAGCGAGTCCAGAGAAAACGCTATCTATCCACTTTTAAAATAAATTGAATTTGATATTATCAAAAATGTCACTTTCATTTAATCTAAATATATTTTTATAAATATAATTAAAATACAAAAAATAAAAAAGTAGAAATAAACATGAATTAAAAATTTTTCATTAATTTTTCCAAATTATTTTGTTAATTTCATTATTATTTCTAATAATTTAAATATTTTCAAATTATTTTGAGAGATGTTTACAGTTATAAAAAAATTATAGCAGCATTATATGTCTGTCAATGAGTTTAAAAATTAGTAACTCGCTCCATAATTACAATATAAATCAAGACTGATTTTTTTAAATTTATCTACTTTTTGTAAAAATACGCAAATTTATTTCATAAATTTATCACTATACCTTTCACACTACAAAAACATACCCTTCTTAATACTGTCTTAAACTAAGAAGAATTTACCTCTGTGTAAAAAGTGCAAAAAAAATTGTTTAAAGAATTTGTGATAAATTACCTTCCTGATAAATAGATTTTAATCATTCTCTCCTCCCGATTTCAAAATTTTTAGACTAGACTTTTCCAGTTATCATAAATACAGTTAGTGTTTTTGACTTATAGCTATTTCATTAGGGAAACGTTATTTTTTAAAATGATAAAAACTGATATATTTGTATTGTTTACCTGAGTAGGAGAATGTATTTATGAATTAAAATCGTGAATTTTTAATTCATCTGTAAAATTTTTTTTTTTAAATTAATTAAATATTTCTTGACAGATGGGGGACGTACTTTATTTATTACGGGGAACTGATTGGCCACGAGTGGCAGTTCACAACAGCTGCCATATATTTGTGTATGTACTCTTTATTTATTAATGACTACTAGAGTGCAGAAATTATTTTTACAGATTTTTAACACAAAACTCAATTATGATATAATATTATGTATTGTAGGTTAACGGAAATTTTATTAGAGAATAAAGTAAGACACTCCCATTGTTTCCTTAAATTATGAAAATTAACTATGATACCAGGAACCAAATTAATTAGCAAAGATATAAAGTGAATGTAACTTAAACTACAGTGTGACCAAAAGAGAGTGCTTGTATTTGAACTATCGTTGGTTTCTTAAAAACGAATACGAAATAATGGAAATATGGATAAAATTGGATTTTTTTTTTGCCCAATTTTAATAAAATGATCAAATTATCACTCTCAATTTATTTTATCTGCAAAAATAGCTTCCTCTGGTACAACTAGTTTTAACAGTTTTTGAAAAACTAGAATTGAAAAAATTACAGAAAAATTGTGGGAAGAAGTTAAGTTATTTATCAGGATTTTTTTTGTGATCTAGCAAAATTTCAACATTATTGAGAGATTTTTAAATATTTCAATGCTTTTATTAACAGCAATTGGCTCGTATTGCGAATATTTACATATATAGTTAATTGTACGAGCGAAATTTCCACAAATTTACCGTTTGAATCCTTGGGAAAACAAGAACTTAAAGCTATTTTAAACAGAAATTTAATGTGGAAGCTTATTTAGAAGGGGGTAGAATTAACATTTAAAACGGTAATCAATTAAAGCTTAATAGAATTTATAGATTTCACTGTTGCAGATTTTTTCAAGAAGTAGCTTTGAATGAAAAAATTGTATTTCTTATTTCTTAAATTTTATCACTTTTTGTTTTTATTTTAGTACTTTTAGTAATTTAAAAAAAATGTACGATAAAAGAAATTATGATTGAAGATTGAAGTTGAATTGCACAGAATAGTACAGACATCAATCGCTATTTAAATCTAATTCTGATATATATATCTAATAACTTCTCTTTTTCTGTTAAGCCTCCGAAACCACCGTAAGGTATTACTTCAGAGGATGAATGAGGATGATATGTATGAATGGGAATGAAGTGTATTCTTGTACAATCTCAGGTCGACCACTGTTGAGAAATGTGGTTAATTGAAACCCAACCACAAAAGAACACCGTATCCACGATCTAGTATTCAAATCCGTATAAAAATAACTACCTTTACTAAGATTTGAACCTTAGAACTCTCAACTTCGAAATCAGCTGAGTCGCGTTAACCAATAGACCAGCCCGGTGGGCTTGATATATCTAATAACTGCTCTTACAAACTATCACATCGCAATCAAATAGTCCAAAAATTATAAAATAATTATAAATTAGATAGAGTATTGTATAGACTTCAGTTGCTTCGTCTTAAAACTTAATAATTGCAATGATAAATAAACGTAACTGCTTTCGTCGGGAAAAACGTCATTAGATCTAAGTTAATTTTTCATCTGGAGGTCCCGGGTTCGAATCTCGGTCAGGCATGGCATTTTACACACACATTACAATTCATTCATTTCATCCCTCTGAACATATACTTAATTGTGGTTCCGGAGGTTAAACATAAAAAAAAAAAAAAAGATCTAAGTTAATAAGATTTTGTACAGATAACTAACATCTTTGTAATAAATCAGATAAGTTTTAATAAATTAAATATTCAAAGTAAAACTCAGAAGTTATACAATTTAACTGTTTAGTGGACGACGTAAGCTGGAATGAATGCAAAATATCAGCAGTAGAATGTAATAATATCTCTGGAATAGCATGGTAAACAATACGAGATGAAGCAACAAAACCCTACATTTAAAACAGTATAAAATAACGGATACGCTCATCTTTCAGTTTGGAAGTGAAATATGGGTTGTAAATAAGTCAGGAGTAGAAAATAAATTCTTCAGAAGTATGTTTTATGATAAAGTAGTCCCCTTGTTAACCGATATAGTCGGGACTGACAAGTAGTCGCTTAAACCGAAGAAATCTTTATATGAATAACAGATTCTGCGTATATAATTAAAGCTAAAGGTAAAGTATGGTGGGTTCTACCCCTTAATTCACAGGTTGGGTCAATAGTGTTACATTAGGCAGTAGAAACTAAGCCCGAATGTTGTCTTCTGCGAGTTCATCGGAAGAAGGATGACAAGAAGCAAGGTCTAGGAATAGCACAGCTTTTTCGGATAAATTTAACGGGTACCGTCTTTCTATTTATTTTTTTCAGCACTCTCGGATTTTAGAATTTCCTATTAGAAAAAGTGGAATTTTACGAGGCCATCGTTTTATTTGGCAGCAACTTATACGAGTATATGAGCGCCGTCTCATTTAAAATTAAATTTTTCAGCTGCGGCGTGATCTGCAGATAATTTTTCGCCAGATATACTTATAATTTGGACTTGTGGCGCTTTTTCTAACGATGTAACTATCATTCACTTGCTGTTAAGGAGTTGCTAAATAGTGTTGTTACTAGAATCATTTGCTAAAGCGAATTTTCCATTCAGAATAATAACTTTTTCTTTTAGCAGAGGCCCTCTGATAGGTATTCCTCGTTCTCTTTCTTTAAGAAAGAACCACAGCGACTAGCCACAACCACCCACAGCGACTAGTCCAGTAAATCTAACACAAGTTTTTTTAAAGGACCTCGACTGGAGAGCCACCTGGCTGCCTTGCTGCGTACAACATGCTTCAATCTGTGAACGGTTTATTTCCAGTCTTTAAGCGTAGTTTCACCAACACCTAACTCTAATGACGCTGATTTTATCGATTGGCCTTTAAGTAATTGGTATAATGCTTTCGGTTTAGTTTCGATCGAATCTACCACACGTTTTCTTTTGCAAATCATAACTTTAGGTATAGGTAAAAAGTAAGCTGTATGGAATTTTAAAGGGTACCTAAAACTAAAATACATTTGCTGCTATCGGTACGTAAGAAAGTACATTGTAGTGAATAGACGAAAATAAAAAGGAATCGTAAAATCTATTTTAGTTGTAGTGAATTTAAACTAAAATTTAATTAATGTACATGAGCCAAATATTCAAAATATTCAGAATATTTTAAAATATTCTGAAACGTGATGCTATAGAAGAATGTTAAAAATCAGGTAGAACGAAGAGGTGTTCTAGCAAATCGATGAAGAAAGAAACATTTGTAAAAATATAGCTAAAAGAAAAGACAAACTTATAGGCCACATGTTAAGGCATCCTGGAATAGTCAATTTGATATTAGACGGACTGTTATACGGGCAAAAAAGTGTGCAGAAAGGCAACTTTGAAATATGTAAAACAAATTGTTAGGGATGTAGGAGGTAACCGAACTGAAACGATTGGCATTTGATCGGAAATCTTGGAGGGTTGCATCAAACCATTAAAATGACTGAAGCCAAAAAACAATATGTTTACACTAGGTAAGAAAATGTACGAGTCAGATATGGTGCCATATAGTAGTGTATAAAGTCTATACGTGTACCTTATTTTATATTTCATAAAAATGTTTCCTTTGCAAGCAGCCCTAATTATATTATTATTAGACATAACTAATACAGTATAACAAATACAGATTGTACTGTTACAGTAGGTCTATAACTAATACAGTATAGCTCTACTGTATAGGTCTAATTACATTAAATCATATATACTGAATTATAAAAAATAAGATGAAAAATTAATTATTTTATAAAAAATTGGGGGGTTGTTTAATTCGGAGTCGGTTGAACGGAAGACGGATAAGAGGAAGACTCCTGTAGTAGAAAACGCTTGAAGTATAATAATTGGCCGAATTCAAAACATAAAATTGTTAGAAAGCGACTGCCATCGCAAGCATGTAGATGTCTAAGTGAAAAAAGAGTCCAGTGAAACAATACACGAGATGATAGAAATAATATTTAAAAGTAAATTTCATATTGACGGCCCTAGTACTTGATGTGAAGAAAAGACTAATTCTTTTCTTCTTCTGTAATTTTTCTTGTAATGACAAAAAAAGTCATTACAGTCACTGTTTACATTTTTTTTATTAAATATTCTTGTTAAATATTTTCTCTAATTAACAGTAGTCGTAAATTTACTCTACAGATGAGGTTTCAGTAATGCTATTTTAAAAATAACTCTAAATTTTCTACATACAGATTTAACGTGTACCTGTGATATGTGTAAAATAATTTCAATTAACACCTTCCGATGCTTTATAACGTTTGATATTAATTTTATGCATTTATTCGTCTATTCAAACACATTTATTGACATGTTTTTTTGCATTATCTTTTAACGTGTACTTGTAATATGTGCTTAAATAATTAACGCTTTTTATATTATTATTTTGTTTCATACAAGTATTTTTTATTAGGCTAACCTATCTCCAGATGCTTACTATTATTTCCAATTAATAGTTATTTTTATATATTAGTAAGGTGTTTGTTTATCCACTTCTCTTTATTTATTATCAATTATGTAAATTTTTGATGCTAAAATAATGATTCTGATTAACTATGGATTTCCTTGTTCTTTCAGAAAAAATTACGGTAAATGATCCATTTAATTGTATTTAAATGTGTAATAATAATGTAGTTACTATTAATTACTAATTTATTGATAAATTAAAAATAATATAACCAACATACGCAGTTCTCAATTATGTAATTCTTATGAATGCTAGCTTCTCACTAAGTACAATTAAACTAAAACTGTAGAAGTTACAATCAATATATTAAGCAGTAGAAGAATTTTAGTACGTTTACTACAATTTGTCAACTTTACTAAATTGAAATTGTTCTCTCTTTTTTTAGTTATTTTCAAACAAATCAAATTTAACAAACTTTCCTAAATGATTCAAGAAAAATTAATTATATACGTAATTCAAACACCAACTATGACATTGTTTTTTTACTAATATCTAAAATTTAGCTTTGATTGGGAAGAACGGATTTACTAATTCCTCTTACACCAGGAAAATTCGTGCTAACCAGCAGAAATTTGCTCGCTTAGGATTATATTCTAAATTTCTTAACTCCTAAGGCGCACAACTGTTCAACATACTACATTTATATTATAATGGTCTAAACCTCACACTGAACCGCTTCAAAGATTATCTTGTGCAGGATTAGTTTTAAAAGCGTTGAATTATATATTTTTTAAATTAATTAATTTTGTTTATACATGGTGAAAAAATAATGTCCCTTCAACTCAAACCTAAATTCATATACAGTGAGCCCACTGATAACGGGCTCACTTGTAACGAGAAAAATTCTGGGATTTATTTTGTTTTCTATCTCAATAATGATAAATTAATTTGCTTTATCATAAACTTAAACTAAATAAACTTTAAATAAACTTAAACTAATTTATGCATCATAAACTTGGTTATTACAAGAATTTTAATTTATTAAACTGGTGTAATTCAAAACAAGTTAAATAACCAAATAATCTCTACGCAAGGGAAATTCTAATTCGTCATTAACGAAATACACATTTATGATTTATACGTAAAGAATGTGATGTTTTATCTAAGGCTTGTTCAAGTCAGGTCTGAAGGGTGAACAACAGATTTGTAACAGGCGTTGTTCAGTAACGGACTAAGAAATACAGTTTAGTGAGATGTAAGTGATTAAATTTTGGGGTACTTGAATAAACTACAAAACTCTTTCAAGATTACAGGTATAAGATTATTAAACAAACAAAAATAAACGATTATTTTAAGGATAATTAGTTAGTATGCCCAATTAAGTTTTGAAGCATTCTTTTAGAATAAAGGAAAAATAGATTAGATTGATTTTTTTCATTTAATAAACTCAGTTTGTTCGTAAAATCGTGTGACAAATTTTTGTGAGATGTTCATTTATTACGTTCCTGGATGATTTTTCTGTGTTTTACTGCATATTTATTACCATTTTTTTTTGCTAATTCATTGAACGCTTACAATTTTAATTAAAAGCAAACATTAGTGTCTAAAAATTGTATCACATCTAAATTTTATTTGTTAGTCTATAATAAAAAACACATCCATATTTTATTTTAAAACAGTTTATTTTTAGCTATACAGTATATATTTGTTGTATTATAATAGATAGTGATGACGTAAAAATTTACGGTTACGAGGTGGCAACTAGGAAGTACCGAGCACTCGGCTATAACGAGGGTATATTGTTCGGTCCCTTGATCTCGTTATAACCTTGTTTTACTCTATTTTGGGTATTGTGGCTAATGAACAATTATTTAAACATTCTTGATAAAAGTATTAATATCAGTTCTTATAAATTCTTTCCACGAATTCAATTTCCAATTCAATGGAAATTGTTGAAACCATTTTCACTAGGTAAATTAGTTATTATCATTTCAATTTTTATTTTTAAAAATATGAGTCGATATTGTATTTAATATAACAAACCAAGTACTTTATGTACAACGGAGTGTGGTTTAAAGTAATGATGATATGAATTGTTTTGTTTTTGTTTCTTCTTAATGCGTAGTTATGGCATAACAGATAAATGGGTTTTGAGTATTACAAGCTATTAAAGATGCATTAATTTTCACCCAACGAAAAATAATTTTTTCATCTGTTTATAACTGACATCTAAACAAATATTATAACGTTGTTTTTAACATGTAAATAAAACTTAGCTTTTTGTAAAAAATCAATTCAGCATTAATTTAAAAAATAAAAATATACACTTCATTTAAAATGTGAAGTTGGTTATAAGATTAGTCATAGTAACCTGTCTTGGCGACTACGAGGTATAATTAATATTTTCTTTAATAAGACTTTTCATTTTTTTTTTTATAAAAAAAGTTTTCAATTACGATTCTTTTTCAATATGTTTACACACTGTAATGATAATAGTAACTGTAAAATAACGTAAACGTCAAATAAGTTGAACATAAATATCATTCCTGCTTTATAACTTTAACTTAATTTACAAAGACTATAATAAGCAGAAAACTAAAAAATTGAAATTAAGGGCAAATGATAATGAAAATACAATAATAATTTCAAGTAATGAAAAATATACACAATTATTTGTACAGATATAAAACTAAGAAAAAATTTTGACTTACTTGTATTAAAAAGAATTATGGTACATCAATTTCTAAAAATACACTTAAAAATATCTAGTTTTGGTAAAAAAGACGGACCTTAGAAAGTTACTAACTACCGAGGCCAATCATGTCAGTACAATTCAGATGGGTTCTTATTTTATTAAAAAAAATGTTTGTTTCATTCAGACGAAAGGCTAAGAATCAACCAACATTTTTACTAAGTACGCACACAGATTAAGAACATAGATCAGCAAAACGGAGGCATTGTTTTCGCAAATCAAATAAACCTTCCTTTGCTGCAGAAATTTTTCATTTTAGTGTAATAAAATAAACGCGATTATACAAAAAAAAAATAAATAAAATTACAACTTTGAACAAAAGTGCACCAGTATCCGGAACTTGCTTAGTATACTTGTGATAATTCTTCGTATAATCAATCAGTATGCTTAACTGTTCGCCATGTAATTTAAAATAATCTTAATATTCATAAATAAATCTTAATTTTTCGTCTTGTGGCGTCGGGTCTTTGCCCGGAATGTAGGGTTCCGGATAGTGTTAGCCATGTGCTTTACGTCTGTCCCCGGTATGAGTTTGCGCGTGA
>JAAAKQ030087989.1:0-10137 GCA_010016005.3 Zanna intricata
GGGGGGGGGGGTGGGGGGGGGGGGGGGGGGGGGGGGGGGGGTGGGGGGGGGGGGGGGGGGGGGGGGGGGGGGGGGGGTGGTGGGGTGGGGGGGGGGGGGGGGGGGGGGGGGGGGGGGGGGGGGGGGGGGGGTAAGATGAATCGCTTGGAGACTGTAATACTGCGCCGTGAGGGCGACCGGATGGTGCAGAGGGAAGATCACTGCTGCATATGGACTATCCTTGTACGAAGAAGATGTAGGATGCCTTGCAGACGCTATGGTGAAGACCCAACTAGACGTTTGCGGTATCAGAGGGAAGGTATGGGGCTATAAGGCACCGCTGATAAAAAAAAATTTAAAAAAAAACGAGGTGGACGCCCGGGGGGTAAACTGTGGTGACGTGCAAGACCAGGGAGGCAGCCTAATTGTTGAGGATGCCAGTGTTCTAGATCGGGGTATTTCTGACGACGCATGGGGGCGCCTCAAGGTGTGAGAGGTTACGCGCGGGGGGGGCCCCCCGGATATGTGGAATGTACATTTGAATCTCAGTAGGGAGGAGGGGCTCTTCGGCACCCCAGAAGAGGGTCTCAATGAAATCGGGGAAACCCCGTTGGGGGGATCCAGTTTCCGGACCTGAGCTTCAGGGGTAGTAGTAGTTAATCTGCTGCCACGATACTCCACGGTGACTGTGTAATGCCTAACGGTCCAGTTGCCTTGGGGTGTTAAAAAATAAAAATATAGTCATTTAATTTTTCTACTAAGAAAACCGCGTTTACACTTTGGCTTCTCACCTTCTCGTGCTGTCATTCAACTGCTTTCCGTAGATTGTTGCATCGAAATTTATAAAACTACAGAAGTTTACAACTTATAATGTTAGTAAAATACTTATTAGAAATTTCATAACTTTATGAAATGATCAATATTTACTATTTCTGCCTTTTCTGGGATTTTAATAAGATCTGCATGATAATATTAACAAGAATCTATGTAACAATCTATCTTTTCAACATAATTGTAACCGAACAGCTCAATCTAGTCAAAATGTTGCATATCAATTTAGTTATTTGCCACGAACACACGAAAAATACAGCAGTTTAATTTTTCTGTTATTCAAATAATCTACTAAGTAAGATTTTGTATACATTGCGCGATGCAAGCTTTTGATATTTAATTTCACTTTTGTTGTCAATAAAAGATTTCTTTCAAATTCGATAGCACGGAATGAAGTTATTTGCAATTCCAAATATCAGAATTGAAAATAGACTTTTAAAAATATCATACGTGTACCTCTACACAATAACGATAAGAGTTTGGGGAAAAAAATTAGTTTACTTATAATAAGAAAACATAAATGTAAAACAAATGATTAATTTTTTTGTGACTCAAATTATTTTGAAATTTCCATAATACTGCGATCTTCTCTACTTTCATAATATTTTCGTTCATTTTTCTTTGACTTTTGAAAAGTATAACTCACCAGCAACATCTAAATATAAAGAAGTTAAATACCTGAACAATTACCTCTAGTTTCAACAAGTACTCGAATATCAAGCGTTCACAGACGATTTCACGTCGATTTTAAAATGAACTACAATGAATTTTTAGATGGTTTGATAAAGCTCTTTTCAGTAATATAATAAATTTCATCGATATGAAACTGCAAATCATAAATATGATAAAACAAAGCATAAATGAAAAGTAATTCTCCAAAAGAGTCGCTGCAATTTTAAATAAGTCATTTCTTAGTAAAAATTGTTCTTTATTATAAACAGATAATAATTTATTGTAATTCAATTTTTTTTTTTTACAAAAGATTATCTCAAATTATTTTTAATATAACCCCCAGTTCACAGTCAAACATTTTAAGACAAGAATATTCTGACGATCCCTTAATTAAAGAACTCTGCTGCCTGTTCCTCGAACCAGTCGTTGGAAGGTTCTGAATGAGGCGTTGTAATATTTTTTAAAGAGTTTTGAGTGGCTTTTCGCGTTACGTTTCCTCTTCAAAAATACATAAACAATCGGAAGAATGCCTTTCCGGTCCCAAAAAAAAAACCAATGTATTTTGTTTCACCTTAAAGCTAGCTGTTTGAACCTTTTTGAGCTCGGTCGGGGAAGTAGGCCTGTCAAGAGGCTGCCGTTTACTTCAGGTGTGCAAAAAGACAGCCACGTCTCACCATTATGCGATCTAAGATTCATCTTCATCTGAAGAAGTAAAAAACGGGTCATCAATCTTAATTCGCAATCGACGGGATTAATGGCCGTGATAGTTCACACAATTCTACGGCAAAACAGAGTCTGTGAACTCAAGAGGTTGCATCTAATCGACAGCGTTTCATACATGTTAAAATAAATTCCCGATCAGGTTACATTTTAATCTGTTTCCTAAATTATTCGAACGATTCTTATTTAAAAATGAACTTCTTATAACATCATCATCGGCAACTACCGTAGCGATCGCCAACCGCAATGAATCGTAAATATCAAATATGTAAAGTCGGTTAGAGCTAGGATAGTATAGACTATCTACCGGCTACGGTTAGTAAACGTTTATTACCCATAAATTACTATTTAATTTATTTACACGATTCGTAATCTAAAAGCTTAATTTTTCTTACCTTTTTTGAACATAAAGAAATACGAGGCAAATGTATCAACCAATAAAATTTTATTATCACATTAAAAGTATCATTAACATTATCAATTACATTTATTAGTAATTTTATGAGCATACACTACGACAAGCAGTCATTAGAAAAATAAATTTGTTTTTTTAGTAATAACAAATTATAATTACACAAAAATAGACGTAATAACAGATGGTTTAATATTAAATATGTGAGGTGCAATATATAAAAATAATAATAATTACGCTATGTAGCATTACAGTTTTTTACACGCGGCCAAAAAAAAAAAAAAACTTACTTTAGAGAAAAGGTGTCATTAGCGTCAACAGTGTTATAATTTACAAGTAATTTTAAACATAGAAGGCATCATCATATAAATTAAAAGCTAATTAACCAATCCCTGTTACATAAGACAGACACATGATTTAAACTTTTTTTTATATCCTAACTTCATAAAATTACTTAAATATGGTCCACGTGAATATAACTTGCTTCCCACAATAAATAAAAAAAAAAAAGGTTTTTTACTTTACACCCTTAAAAACGGAAAGTTTTCTACTGTTGTATCATTCCTGTTAGTTTGATTTAGTATAACGTATACACCCATGTACCCAGATTTGGATAATTGAAAAAAGAAAAAAAGTTGTACCTTTTTCTTGCAGCTAATAACAAAATCACTATAGATGATTGAACTTATAACAGTATTTTCATTTGCATAATGTCAGTAAATCAGTGTACAATGTAGTACATTTGGAATATATCTAATTAAATGTATAGTTATTGCAATAGGTATTACAGTCAGCTTACTGTCATTTACTGTCATCAGTGTTCGAGTTTCAATCATCCGTAGAATTGCAATAATCTTCTTAATCATTTAACTACAAATAACTGTCCTCACTTCCATGGAGAGCATTTGAAATGCATTTTTGAACGATTTTTTAATCAAATCATCCGATATGTCTGACCAAGTCGCAATAATCCACGCAAATCTGTATCAAAGTCGGTATCTTAATTTTACCAGATGATGTAGTCTAGTATGCGGTACTGGCCAACCATTTTGTGTAGCATTAGGTTTTAAATGATCTATTTTTACGCAAGTAATTAAAGAATGACGAACAGAAATCATTCAACTAGGAATAATAACCCGATCACACTTCTAGTAATCTTCGCTTAACACCGTCGCTTAAAAACTATCCGATACAGCTAAGAAAGATTTTCATAATAATGTGCCTGGTCGACCTCCCAGACGCATTTAATCCAGTCCAGTACTTTTAATTCATTATTATCCATTCTTTTTCTTCTGCTCATACGACAATATCGAGTGGAAATTCTTCACCACTCAGTAGATGTTTTCTTTTAAAAGTTACATACCGGGGTAACTGTTTCCTGTCCGAATATAATGTCAGCATCACCGAGTGAGGTTTTTCGTATCTGAACACGCTTTTAATAATTGCTGATGGCATTTCGAAAATCACCGATGCCCATTCCCAATTTTTGATCTATTGGCAAATTCTGCTTACTAATGAGGGAATGTTTGTTAATCTTTTGATCGATTGACATTCTCAATTTGATTAAGGAAATAATTGTTCATTTTACGTAAATTTATGACATATCTTTGAAACTGTGTCACTAAATTTCCGTATGCTTCTGATGGCCGTTTTACTAGTGTCGTCCTATTTCGAATAGAAAAACTATGTCGGAAAAAAATTGGCATACTCACTTAAGACTAGCTTTAAATTCATCCCAACCGATATTTAATTTATCGACAATTTCCAGGGCTTTCATCTAACAGGGTTCTGTAGAACTCGCGTATGTACTCACTACATTCCCGCATATGCAAGTTTTTTTCTGTTTCCTGATATTTGCCTATTTTTTTTTTCTTTCTTTTTTGTTTTACTAAGAGAATTTCTTTCGTCATTCACGAACTTGTTAAATCAAATTTTCTGTTCGTAGCACGATTTCCATGCATCTCAGTGTAAGCAATAACAGATAATCTCTACAACAATGAATGAACGCAGTTTTTTTTTTTTACTCATTTTGTAGTTCTACGGTACATGAAAATTTAGTAAGGAACGGTCACTGAAAAACCAATCTTAAAATGACTACAAAATGATAGGTAAAAATATTTTCGTACAAAATAAGAATAGCCTATCTGTGAGAAAAATTAAATTACCTTTTGGCAAGTCTGGCGCCACTGTCGTAGATAAGATTTTAATATTCTAATGCCGGTAATTGCTGATGCCAAGCTTTTTGTTTTATTTAAGTCATTTTATTTCACTGGATGTAATCGTAGTCAAAACAAAGCAGTTCTTTATCACAATTCTATATGGACTGATTAATACGCAAAGATTTAATGATTAACATCATCATCATCAGTTTGAAACCACATCCACGTACGATGTGCAGGCTATTTTTACAACCATTATTCCAGAAAAAATGGCGCGGTGGTACGTGGTTGCATACAATCTGTATATTATATATCACGCTTTTTTATAACTTTTTCTCACTCGTGTAATGTACTTGTCTTGTTTTAAAAATTGGGATTTTGACAAAATTAGTATTGTGTTACAATATAACAATTATAATTGAAAAATAATTACTTACCTGAGACAGCATTTATTTAAAAAATAAGAATTACTGGTTTCAGAATTAATCAACATGCATTGTATTTAACTGGAACTAAACAAATATGTACATTTACATCAAAACCAAGTGTAATATACTCATATCACTTTCATCGCTGTCTTCCTCTATACTACGTTTTATGTTTGAAACTCACATAAAAAAAAACCGTTATACTCGGATATTGGCTAGCTGCGTCCTGAGCTCACTGAAAATGTTCAGCCCCATCTGTGTCAAATTATTTTATTTAATTATACATATAGTTAACACATCTTTAAATTATCTATTTATAAATACTTTATTTTTTTCTCCCTGGTTTATTGGAAGAAGTCGATAACACAGAAATCTGTTGGCCACGGTAGAAATGCTAATCCATCTTTGCACAGGAACGAGTAAACTTGTTCAAATACGTAATGTCTTTTCTGAAGGAAAACTGTGATGTGAGACCAGATTAAAGGCCATAAAGTTTCTAAGACCTAGAGCTGCAGCTGGTACTGATGGTATTCCACCCTTTACAATATGTCTGTATTGCTCCAACATGCAAATGTTTCTTAATTTAAATTTATTTGAATATTTCTCGGTTATTAAATGAAGCGTTATTTTCTCCTGTTTCTAAAAAGGGAAATCCCATTTAATTTCGAACTATAAGTGTAAATCGATGTTGGATGCGGTTCCTATAGTCTGAAAAAAATATCAAAGAGCATTTATATTCTGATCTGTCGCACAGGATATGATTTGTCCGTTGCCTAATCAGCATGGATTTATGTATATTAGGTATATCTAACAATTCTTAATGAAATATTATAACACACAGGTTCTAAAATTGAAAGTAGGAAAAAGATTGATTTGTATATTCAATTTTCAGAAGGCCTTAAACTAAGTACCTCATGATCTAATTTTGCAAAAACTTGCTTTTTTGTACCAAAAAGTAGTTTGTTAAACTGTTTAATGTCCTACCTTTTTAAACAAACATTTAAAATAAAGGCGTTGGGTAGGATTTGAAACACTTACATAGCACCATCTGCTGTTCCTCAGATTTCTAAAGTGGTGCCTCAGCTTTTCACATTTTAAATGTAAAAAATATTGCCGCTTGTATTTCTTCTAAGCCTCTTTTGTTGGAGGATGATGTAAAATTTTGCACTAAGATGAATTGTAAAGATGATCAGTTACCCACACTAACAAAATATATCAATGGTCAATT
Source organism: Zanna intricata (assembly GCA_010016005.3). Taxonomy (NCBI): domain Eukaryota; kingdom Metazoa; phylum Arthropoda; class Insecta; order Hemiptera; family Fulgoridae; genus Zanna; species Zanna intricata. The sequence goes on from JAAAKQ030087989.1 coordinate 6,430, forward strand.
GTTAATAGAATTTTCATCTATCTAAGAAATCATTAAAAGTTATGTGTTTCTGTGATCAGTAGTGAATATGTAAAGAAGACACTTATGGACTTGGTTGTTTTGTTTGTAAACTACTGTTTAACGAACATGTTTTTCAAACAACATCTCATGCAAGGAGAATCCGTGAACTGTTTTTGTCACTTGTTTCAAGATTCTTGATCTGTTCTTTATATGTTAAGAAAACTTCAGTGGTCGTCTGCAGGATAATCATTAAGCTAGGGCGTCAATACTGCCTCTAAGTACAGAATTATAATAGAGATTAACTTGTAATTTAATTGAAACTGTTTAGAGACGAGTTTTTTCATATAAAAAGTTTGGTAAATATCTTCTGATTATAAAGTCCAGGGCAATTTCTGGGTCTTAGTTCCCTGCTTTATCGGCTGTTGTTTCAGCATATTATAACTGGTTCTAAGTCTTAACGAAAAGAAAGTCTTCTTATATAAGTAATATTGATTTTGAGTGCTTTATGGTTTGTTAATCTAGGAAAAAAAAATCTTCTTTTTCGATGGATTCAACAGCCAGTTTCTTTGGTTAATTTGGCAAGGTGCTTGGAAAAAGTTTTAGTTTATATCGCTGACTTTGTAGATGTAGATGATGGCATTTCACTTACAAATAAAATAATCTAACAAAAGAAATAAATTATATTCCACAATATAATCTTTTACAATATGATATAGTATATAATATTATATGTAATATATATTTTATATATAATATAGGTTATTTCGATAATCGACCGAGATCATAGCTCTGGCCTTCATTCATATTATTATTTTCTATTTTACAATCAGTTTTTTTGAGTATTTTTATTTATCTCTAATTATATTTTTATTTTTTGTACAATATATTAAAGTGTACAGTAGTCTGTTGCACTTTTCTCTCTGTTCTGGTAACTCCAGCTTCTCAGAATTTAATTTTCAATGGATGGATATAAGGTTAGATGTGGAGGTAGTCAGAAAAATTATTATTATTACTTCTAGTCAGAAAATATAAAATACGTTTGTCTCAAAATGTAGCAACTTCTACAGTCAATTTACTTATTTATATTAAATTCTCTTCAGCATATTTAATATGGCTGAAATAATGCATAATTTATTCTAAAATTATTGTTAACAACCAAAATCTTTGTAATAGATGGACGTAACACGAAAGTGATGAAATTTATTTAACGTATATGAGACTAAAATTAAATAATGTTTATAATATATTAGCCCGGAGAAATCGGAAAACCAGCGACAGATATTATTTTTAAAAGAAACCATTATTAATGAAACATAAATAATAAGGATACATTATGTGATGCGGTAAGATATTTATTTTATTCCACGCAGTCAATATTAATTTTTATTACAAACTAACGGTCATTTTTTAAAAAATACCTATGTAATTGTGTAATAACGGAATATGTCTTCAATAGTCTAAACTCGATAACAATAAGTTACAGAGGTTTATATGTGTATGTTAGGTACATACTTTAAGGTTATTAATAGGCTCTATTCGTTTCATTAATTCTATCGATAGTTTAACTTCATTATCCGTCAACTGCAGCTTCATTCATAATATTTTCATATGTTTTAAATGGACGATATAATAGATGTTTTGTAATATATTAACACGTAGATTTTAGAGAGCGATGTAACGGGATCTGTTGGTTTGTATCGTCCTCATTGAATCTTTCTACTAGATAACAATATTTTCACAAAGTCATGCTTTAATTTACTTCATGATTACACTCCCCCCTCCCCCCAATCACACACCACTAACAACCAAACTTATACGTGCGCCTGTTTGTTAGCATCGAATATCCAAACGTTTCTAACTTCATTAAATGACATTCAATCTAATTACATCATTTGAAATGTACTACCTTTGAATTCTCAGTGTGATTCCTAATTTGAATCCACTTCATTACAAATGGAACACTAACAATCAATACATAAAAAAAAAAAAATAATATTTATAATGTGAATACACCATTCAGACCAATTCTAAAACAAGATAGCTTTACAAGTCGCTGTAAGACTGACGCAGCTGTACCTAGAGCAATCGAAACCAACTTCTAACTACATGTTTGCTATGTATTTGATACGATTTCATATAAAAATTATAAAAATATAAGATTTACTGATCGATCAGACGTGAAAGTTGAAGAGAAAATCGATCTTTACGATATGAAACGGTTTTGTTTTATAATATTCCATCGTGTTTTATTTTCTTACTAATAGTCCTGGAGCACTCTATAAACCAATTCACTGAAGTCGTAATTTTTAGTGAAAGTTAGGTATGATAATGTTTAACGTGTTTAATTATTTTAATTTAAATAACCATACGCTTGCAATAGAAATTTATACAAGATTTTCAACAGACACAATATAATGATAGTGAGTATTATAATTTTTATTTTTATTCTGTCAATTTTGTTTATGGTTTTTTTTTTCAATTTTTCTCCCATTATATCCTAATCGTAAAATTTCCATTTGTTCATTGCACCATTCACTTTCATTCATCTGTTCAATAAAAATAATACTTTATTTCACGTAAATTTACATTAATTAGGAGTAGTTCTCCAGTAAAAAATAACAATTCATAATAGTAATACAAGGAACAAAATTCATAAACATTACTTAAAGAGTTTCAGAATAATAACTAAGCCAATTCTATATAGCACAAAAAGTTAATAAAAAGTAAATAAAAAAGTGTACGTTCGACAAGAGATTGAAATTAGTAAAAAAATAGTTAATAGTAAATAGTTAACAAGAGATAATATATCCGTAAGCGGAATGGCAAAAAAATACAAAAACGGAAAAAATGGAGTGCGGATTAATTTTGATTAATAAAAATAACTTAAGCATTCTAATACTTTGCCCAACGGCTTTTACCTCGTATACATCTTTCTCTATTTAAATTATCCAACGTTAAGCACCTTAATGTTTGACCGATCAATGTGACTATTTTACTGACATAAATTAACTCTATTATTTACTTTTATTAATATGAAAAGAAACTGGCTAAGACATTTTATGAGAAGAAGGTGTTTATTAGCGGATGCGATGGAGGGCTTAGTCAATAACTTGGAAGAGATTTCAAATGATGGATGGGATAATTGAAAAGAGAAAATATGGGGAAACAAAGAGGTTAGTAAAGGATAGAACAAGATGACGCTAGCAGCCGCGAAAGGACTTGCCTTAATGGCAGAACAATATGAATGAACTTTTCTTTATTAACACAAATATTCTATTTTTTCTCCTACTTTCCTCTACACCACTTCCTTTGTTAGTTTATTTACATACATAGTTTTTAGATTCTTACACAATCTGTTTTATGAATTAATAAAAATATTTTAAAATACTCTATTTGTGAAAAGAATGAACATTATATATTATATCCGGAATCGCTTATTTTTAATAACGACTAGCGAAAAATTTAACCTTGATTTATGCTCCAACGGTAAAATGAGACTACACTGAAATTTTTTAGCGGTATCAACTATATGATAAAAAATTTTATACTTCTTCAGAAATAAAGAATTAAAAAAAAACAGATCTCAGAACTGTATTTCCCTTAGTTTCTGAGAAAATCGTTCAAGGACAACAAGTTGGAAGTAAGAAAAAAACTAATTTTTGTTTGGCACAAATTTATTAGATTAATTAAGAGTAAAAATGTTAAACT
>JAAAKQ030088033.1:0-14810 GCA_010016005.3 Zanna intricata
ATTGCACTACCTCTTCCTCCATTCCTGCTCTCCTAAGCCTTTGCACTTTCCTTCTTAGGTACATCATTTGATTCCGCAGTAGTCGTATATCATCTGACCACCAATAGACTTTCTTCTTTCTATTACATTTATGGAGGGACCGATCTAGTTCTTCTGTGACCATCCTATTAAAGGATTCTGGTGTAAGGGGAGCTGCACCTAACCTTTCAGATATTCTTTTTGCCACCTTGTCTATTTGTATCTCTGTAAGTCTATTGAGGCCAGTGTGTTCCTTCTTCCTCAATACTGAGTCAGCAATTACTTACACTGCATCTATTTCAACTAGTAGTCTCAGGCATGCAGTGACAAGTTTGAACACATTCCGGGTTGTTAGTCTGCTTCTACAGCCGCTACAGTGAGGTCGCGTTTGCAGTGTCTGACGTGAAACATGGATCTTGAACAACGCATTAACATTTAAGTTTTGTTTCAAGTTGAAAAAAAGTGCCAAAGAAGCTTAGGAAATGTTAAAATCAGTGTATGGTGATAATGTGGTAACTTTGAAGAATGTTTACAAGTGGTATGAGCCATTTAAAAGTGGAAATGAGTCGGTTAAGGACAAGGAACGGTCGGGACGTCCTTCTACCTCAAAAACAGATGAAAATGTGCAAAAAGTGGCCAAACTTGTTCATTCAAACAGGCGATTGACTGTTCGAGAGCTTACTGAAGAAGCTTACGGACATCTCCTACGGGTTAGTACAAACGTTTGCGAAACGATGTGCGAAGAAGAGACCTAAAAAGTGGGCCAACGGCTTTCTTCTTTATCATGACAACGCGCTGTGCCACAAGTCGCGTTTGATTCGCGAGTTTTTGGTCGCTAAAAGTCTTTCTGTCTGTCTATATCCGCCTTACTCACTAGATTTAGCACCATGCAACTTCTGGCTCTTCCCGACAATAAAAAATTTGCTAAAAGGGAAACGTTTTGACACCATTCCTGACATTGAGAAGGCCACAACAGGGTAGCTGAAAGCCATTCCAAAAGAAGCCTTCCAGAAATGCTTCCAGTTGTGGACTCAACGTTGGAATAAGTATATTGCTAGCCAAGGACAGTTTTGAAGGAGATTAATTACTATTTAAGATAACTTTTTTACTTTGTTTTTTTATAACATAATTCACCGTATTTTTTTATCACACCTCGTACATATAGCTGGCGACGGTGGCGATTGGATGCATAAATAGGCCATTGAATTAAATTGAATTTTAACTAACTTTTTGCACTTTCAACAGTTTTTCATTTTCTTTTTCGTACACCTACTCTGGGCTCATCGAATGAGGTACAAATGTCACAGAAATGTTTTATTGGGAGTCCAGCGTCTCCTATTGGTATTGTGATTGCTGCCTATAGGATGCGGTCCTTGATATCCTTAAGAGTGAGCGTCAATTACGTTATTGTGCTAAGAAGGTAGGCTAACTTATCTTTGGATACATAAAAGAAATAGACAACAGGGTTTCCTATTTATGGGAGGTCAGGTGGACTGAATGGCCGTTGGTCGTAACACGCATAGAATATTTTCTGTTGTGAAAATTAGGCAGATTTTTAGCTGGATTTCCCCAATCAGCGTATTGCAGTTTTTTCTAGACATGATGCTTTACGAGATAGGTTAGCCAGATTAGTTTTGATTAATTCAGGTTTTTTTTTTTTCAAAGTGTAGTGCCACTGATGAAATCTTATATGTCTGCTGCAGGTACGAAGCTAAACGTACCAAAGTAGTAAGAGAGAGCTTGTGAAGATAAATTGTGGTTATAATCCGCAAGTTAATTGGAAAACAGGAAATGGAACGTAATTGCTGGCTTCCTTAGATTCTTAGCCCAGCAGAGGATGGCTGAGAGGGTCTGATGCTGTTATTGATGTATAGATTGAATAACAACTCGGATGGCTAAAAGCCCGCCTGGGTGGTTACTTCAACAAGAAGTTCGTTTTGGTATCGAGCCCCGGTTAGCTTAGATATTCGCTGTTAGGAAGAGACTGGATGTGTGAAGAACTCTGCGTTGGACCTGCGGTGTGGGAAGGTGTGGTGGGCATTGGCCTCGCTCTTGTGAGCGGACCAGAGCCAAGAGAAATAGGGTATATTTTCGTTAGAGGCTTATTAAATTTGTGAATCTGTTTCTTGGTTTTTCAGTAAATTAAGAGGATTTTGAGTAAACTGAATTGTAAGACAAAATTGTCCTTGCAAAATTGTCCACTTGTTTTATTGGGATGAGGATAGTATTTTTGATGTTTAACGACTCAATCAAGTAATGATTTGAGTGCACAGTCTGATTGAAGTCAGATGTAAGAAGAGTTTTTGTATGAAACCTTAGAGGAAGTGCGGGGTTCACGTTCGGTTCACGTACGGGGGTCATCACAAGGCGGATGTCTTACCCTACGGGGGTCAGGATGTCTTAAACGTGTTAGGAGCAAACGCAGGAGACAATCTCCTATCCAGTAATACCACATTTATGGGAGTTTTTATTACTGGCATCTTGTAAACAGTGCACTACCCTCATTTTTTCCTTAGCTTATAGTTAGTGAAATTATTATATATTGAAATGTATAATTCTTCTAAATGTTAAAAATATGTAGTGTATTCGTAGATTTAGTGTAATGATAAAACAGCTGCAAGCAGTTCCTCTCACTATTATTTAATATTTTTTTAATTTAATTCCTTACAACAAAATTTTGAAGTTGTAATATTATTAAGGATGGTTATCCTACTAGACAATATTTTTAACATCTAAAGAGGATATCTGATTCCGTACTGTAGTATAAATCTCCATGTATTATTTAAACTTAATAATGTTGTTACATTACATAACATACAAGTTATAAAATATTTTATTTTTTAATAATGAATATAAAAAGCCTGATTTTTTTCATATGTTTAATTTATTATAATCATTTTTATTCGTGTTACATTTTAATATTTAATTCTAATTTTTATGTTGTGTGTTAAATAGTGTAATTACATTACTTACATTGTTATGTGTGAAATAAAACATTATTATTATTAATATTTACATTGCCACCACCACCATCACCATCACCACTACCCTCATCATCGTCAACATATCTAACTCTCGGTTAGCCTAAATATTTAGTCTAAAATCGATCTACTTGAATAAATTAGCATCGATTGCAGAAAATGATAAAAATGTTGTATAACCTCTGATATTATGTAACAAAATTATTAATCTAAATAAAAATGGAGACTTATACTGTAGTATAAAATCAGATATCCTTTGTAGGTGTTTAAAGTTACTGTGGTGGAGATTTATTAAAGTTTCCTAATAATGAAATAGAAGAGACCTATAATGCTACAATTTAAATGAAACTGTCTGCTATTGATAGTTTCTTTGTGGAAAGATCCTCCATTATTAGTCATTTTAATTTTTATAATTTCTTCCTCTTTTTGGGATCTTAAGGTCGCGTTTCGAACAGGCTAGCTTTACTTTTAGGATTCAGAATAGAGTAGGGGCTCTTTGGAATTATTTGATGAAAAAATAGCTTACTAGTAGGTCCGTTTTAAAATTACGTTCCGGTTCGGCGTCAACATATTTGATTAATGATTGTCAATATCTGTTTATGATATACTGAGCACGGCACGGAAGATTAAAAATAATAAAATATTAATTTTTTATGATTACATCATTTTATAAGAATAAAAATAGGGTATAATGGTTAAATGGGACCCAAAATAGATTTTTATTTGTTACAATTTCTAAAACAGCCTTAAAAATCTTAGATAAGAAAAGTTACGCTTAGCGGGAAAGAAAATTTATGTAAACTAACCGTCAGGATTCTTGAGAAAGAATAAAGAAAAACCTTGTACGTGACTATATAATCGTTATTAATGTGTCATGAATAAAAGACATTAAAAGGTTATCTATTATTAGATATAAAATAATTAATTACGGTTTACTTAAATTTACTTGTAATTTTAAAATATAAAATGCGTGATTTAAAAAAATTGAACGATTAAATAAACTTTAGATATTTTTCCCCGACGGCATTTATCAAATAGTAATGATAATAATAACAACAACAATAATGAATTTTATAAAATAAACTACTGAAAATAAAAGAATTGTTTCTGTACAACAAAAAAAAATTTCTAATAACTACGCTGATCGATATTCTTCTATACAGCAGCTTTGTCCTAAATGCATTATTTATAAAAATGGTGTAAGAACACAGCTGAATTTTGTATGGAAAATTAAAAAAAATTTACTTAATCATGAAATCAGTTAATTAGTTTCTTTCCTTTAAAACTTTTATCATAATTTCTAATATTGCATTAGGAATTATATTACCACAAAACACAATCTTCTTTTTAGAATTTTCAACGATTTAAAAAAGAAATTTAAATGTCTGAAATAGATCTTTTAAAAATTAACGATAAACGATAGAGTAAAATTACTGCAGTTTCGCTTCTTGCAAATCAAATATTTTTAATGTTCTTTTTGTCACTGGTATTGTATACCGTTGGACGTGTCATGAATTGGATTCCTTCAACTGCAAATATTCCTTGTAACCTGAGTCTTTAATTAAGGAAATCGTATAGACCGTAATATTTTTACATATTTTAGTTAGAAAACTGTGAGAAGGAAATGTTGAGTAAGTGCCCAAGGTCAAACTTTACCTTTTAATAATAATATTCAATAAATAAATTTACCATTCAAAAATATTTACCGGATGTGGCTCGGAACAATGTATACGATGAAACCGTTGAGACTTGGGAAAGAAATTCAAGCGGGCTAATCCCACCTAACACCTCGTTAGTCATAGTCAAACGTCATTCGAAACAATTTCTCTTTTGTTCTCCTGTGTGCGGATGTTAGCGGTCAGAGTTCTAAACGAACTTGACTTTCCATTGAGTTGGCTTAATTTTGTTTCGATAATTTTTGTTGAGTGCAATGAGTTCTTCCTGTATGTGGACGGAATGAACCACAGTTTGTAAAATTTTAGTCATATCCCTACCGAAATACTCTTAACGCACTATTCGTTTGATTATTACCGCACAGTCACTCCGAAATCTCCCGTACACCGCGATCATTGTGCATTTATTGCAAATCATATTAGTGTTTAATCGCACACTATAATGAACAGCAGTTTGCTGGCCTCGGCAGTATTTAAATCTCCGGGCCTAGAGTCCGACATGTAGTATCAGTAGCGGACTCACCCTTTTTGCTGCTCAAACGTAATTATTTCTTCTGTTCGCTATTGAGTATAAATACAATATATTACAATACAATACAATACAATACAATTGTATAAATACAATATATATAAATATTGAGTACAAATAGTAGAACTATTTGTTCTGTTCTATAAATTCTTTCTATAAAGGATTTGTTAGTTGTTTCTTCTACATTTTTCGTTCTTCATTTTCTCTCTCTTTCTTCTTCTGGAATCTTCTCTACCCGTCGCAGTATATTTCATAATGCCGGATAACGAAACTTTAATAAATCCTCTTTCCTCATGGATTTTATCGAAGCCTATCGGCAATACCCAGTGAAAAGATAAAAACGGTTACTGCAATCGGGATTAGGTATTAAACTTTCTTTTACGTACGACTGGCGAAAAAATCCCAAATTTTAAATTTTAAATTTCTTGAAGTCTCGAATTAAAATACTAGAACAGAGTTTTTGTACGGAATCAAGAAAGGTGAAGGAATTTTTTAAGTCTGCTGCGTCTAGGGAAAGCCAAATTGTACTATGAAATGTTTTCATTTATTTCGAACAATTTTTAAGAAAAGAATCGAACTTGCTCGGATAAGATCGTCGTTTTTATTTTACTATGTACAGAGAAGATAGTGCCCGAGCACAGATCATCTACGTTAAGCGAGCCAGGTTCCCGTATGTGTAGTTCGCTTAAGGAAATGACTATTATGGTGTGAAATAGTTTCCTATATACTTTTTTAGCATTTTTTCAGCACTTTAGGCAGGGTTCTAAAATTATAATGGAAGAAATATCAGGATTTCTTTCTTCTCTCATTAGACATTTTTATGTCTAAAACCCTCTGCACTGTCAGCAGAACTTATTAACGCATATCGGAGTTAGGGAATTACATGAAGTTTTATAACAAAATTTGGCAAAAGTTTTATTGCTTTTTTTCTGTTTTCTCGAATTTAATTTTTTTCCTTAATGATTTTACCACATAAGCTTGAAGCATGCATGTCCTTGGGATATGGAGATAAAATTTTATAGCGTATGAAAAATGCATTCCTGACCGGCATTCGAACCGGGGATCTGAGGATGAAAGTCCAAGGCGCTACCATCCCTCAGGAGATCGGTGGAGTTTAGATAAATGAATTTGGTAAATTAATCTCGGCATTTCATCCGGAGGCGACTCTACTCGCATTTGTTTTTCGCCTTACCGAGTTTGGAGTTTGTTGTTTAGTTTAATTTTGTTGTTCTGTTGTTCGTTCGTTATTCTGTTCTGTAGCTGTTATTTATTTTTGGTTTCTTGAGTTTATTTTGTTGTTTAATTTTTTTTGTATCTTGGCCTAGATAGGTAACCATCTTTCCTATTTAGCCATTACATATAATTTTATACTTTGTATTTTACGTCCTTGTTTATCCCTTGTTGCAATCTGTTGGTAGGATTCGCGTCGCGGATTGTTTGTTCTAATGTGTTTTCTGGTGAATTAAACAAGTTTATATTATTTTTTTTTTTTATATTTTGAAGTTTTAGTAGCTGTTGCTAAGGGTTGTTATGCTATCATAGCAACCGTAGGCAATCTACGATTTTTCACGTTATTTCCGGTGTTTTCTGTTTTTCCTCTATTACAGCATTTTAACAGTGTAAATAGTGTGGAAGTAATTTATTTTAAGTCCTTTTGGAGTTATTAGTGGTTTTTTTGCCAATAAATTGAATTTAATACAGTTATTAACTGTATTAAAGTAACAGCTGGTAATTGTTTATATTGACTAAGAAAAAATTTTTTTTTTAGACTTAGAAATTTTTTGTGAAATTTCTTGTCATGGCTGGTCATGGAGGATCGAAGGATGCAAGCCCGCCTCCCGATGACGGTTTTTCTACTCCCGCTAGGAGGCAGGTGTCCGGTGGGAGGAGGAGGAGCCGGGTACCCCAAGAGGAGCTTTCCGGTGGCAGTGTCAATGACTGGTCGGTGAGTGTGGACACCGATAAGTACCGATCTTTGGGATCTTCCCGCTTGACGTCCAAGCGGAATGAGGACAAATTTACGGTTTGTTAACCAGTAGACGACAGTTGACGGCTACTGCGTCGTTAGAGTCTAATATCAAAGTGTCGACGCAGGCGACTTCAATAGTGATTTTCCACCACTGTCGAGGATTTCCAGTGGGGACATGGTCGTGGGACGGCCGGAGGCGAAGAGGCGGCTGCGGGTCTCTCTCCTGTTTGACGGGGATTAGAAGAGGTTGCGAGACGCAGTACAGCTTCATAGTTCTCCATGTAGGGGGTGGTGGCGATAGAAGGGAGGGAGAGTAAGAAGAGGAAGAGGTGCCTTCTCTAAGGAACAGTTTCTCATTGAATTGGGCTCTGTGATATCTGGCGTTGCACACCTGGAACGCCTTATCTCTAGGAATGTAAACAGGAAAAAGAAGATTAAGTTTTGCTTCCAGCTCCTGACTATTAGTGTGGATTGACTGGAAGAACGTGGTATCTGTGGTAATATACCTGAAATGGTATCCGAGCGCATCAAACGAGGCCTTACGGTGGCGGATTGGGAGTATGCATGAAGGTTGTGACTACTTGATGGGAGCCACAATCTGGGTGACCTTCACCGGGCTGTTGAGGACGGGGTCTACGGCGAAGTATTAGTGCAACGGGTTCACCGGAGTTGGCCAAAAGATGCCTTTTGTTTTTCTACATTGGTAAAGGACAATGGAGAACGTGATGGGGCTTCTCTGGCCTGGCTACTTGACTTAGCGGCCGGTGTTGGTCACCCACAACACTCTCGAGTCCTACGATGAGTACTTCGGGTTGAGCAGCTGGTAAGCGGTGGTGGAATACAAGCAAGCCAGGAACTGGTTGATAAGTAGAGCATGACCATTTTATCTAGTAAGGCGGTCGGTATTGGGAGAGTCACTTACATCCTTGTCACTGACTCCGCCAAGGAAGAGGACAAGTGATTGATTCATAGCCTGATGAAGATCACTCTAAAGTTCTGGTGGCGGATCGAGAGATTTGTTTTTGCAGGCCTGCTGGACGGGTCGATAACTATTTGCGCCGGCTAGATGAATAATTTGGCAGGTGGTGTGAACGTCACCTCCCGGTGTTCCTTGATGGTAGTGCATTGGTTAAGCAGGTGTAGAAGAGTCGTGATTGGGAGAAAAGGCCGATGGGGGCCACCTACAGCGACCATCATTTTGAAAGCGGCGGGGAGGTCCTATGTAGACATCCTACGGACAGTGAAACAGTTTGTTGCCGGGTGAGTCCGATCCCCTTTCGGCTCGTAAGGGTCAAGAGATAACCTCCTCCTTCGAGTACGGACCGAGCGGGACACTGCCGAAAAGCTCCATAGGTAGATTGCGGAGTCGGTGGAACGTGTCACGAGGTGTTAGAGGTATAGGTAGAGAGTAGACGGGTCCATGTCTTAATCAAGGATGTGGATGCTTTAACCAAAGAAGAGGAATTCGTGAGGCTTCGTCTAGTTACCGGAGACTCCATGACATTCAACGTTCTCTCCATGAGGCCAGCCTATGGAGTTACTCATTTGGTAAGGATGGCTCTGCCATTTATCCTAGGGGATAAACTGTTGACTGACGGCCGGGTACAGATCGGATGGATGGCTCCGGCACGGGATAGCCTCGTTCAGAAGTGGTGGGACGCTCGCCGATGAGTGATCGGGGACTCCTTGCGTCAGCAATAGGAGGGACCGAAGTACCAGTGGGGATTCCCCTAAGGGATTCTTCATTTGAGACAAGGCAATGGAAGACCATAGTCGCGGCGGGGAGCCTCTTGGGGTTCTCCGCTTCAGGCCAGGCACAGTAAGACTTCAGTACTGGTGAGAGGACCCCACTTGGTGTCTTTTTATTAGAGGCATGGCATAAAATACTGAGTTCCGATTGTGTGGGTGGGGACCCTGAGAACCGGGTCTTGGTGGTTTGAGGCGATGGCACCTCCCGGAGCTGAGTTCATGCTTCAGTGCGTCCGGCTCTGAGAGGCGAGGCAAACAAACGAAGAGAAAAAAGTTGGTAAATTAGTCTGATTTATATTGTATTGTAATACACTTTTCATAATTATTTTCATGAAAATAATGTAATGTTTTTTTTTTCACTCACGACACGAATATTGTTTTTATTTTTCGGAGTCACTTTCTGTCTTTGGATAAGTTAGTAGTTTTTAAGACTAATGTCACAAATAATGTTATTTAACGTAAAATTTAAATTTATTTGTATTAAGTTTTATGTATTAGGACACTGAAAGTGTCTTATTGTATTATTCTGTTTAATTTTTGTTTATGATGATAAATTAGCATTGAATTAATTATGCCTTCTTATATTACCCTTTTTTTATCTTAATATATTTTTTTAGCTATAAATTTCAACCTAAAAATCAAAATTTTCAGTTAATAAAAATCTTCTTGTAACTTGAAAACTATACCAATAATTTCATTTAACGGAAACAAATAATTTTCAATTACTGGCTGATTTCTGAAAATTCTTCCTAGATTCAGAAAACAGTACTAAAACTGTCATAAATAATGTCCACTGACTTATAAATCAGAAAGAAAAAACTGGTTGTGAACCAGTTTTCATATACCTTACCTCAGCAGATGTAAACTTCTTTTTAGGCGGTAATAAACTTTACAGTTTATTACCGCCTAAAAATCTTATCCTTTTAAGAGGAAAGATATGGAAGAATGTCTGGTTTATGAAAATAGAATCTCGTTCGCTAAAGTAAAGAAATTTCCAAAAAAATAGATTGTTTCTCAAATATGAGATTAGATTTACCTGCCAAGTTGAAAATCTACGAAACAAAAGCGATTAGTAATCTGGAAGGAAGGTGAAAATGCTGATTTGGCTAAAGTATTAATATTTTAGGCAAAAATCAGAGATCAAATGGTTGTTTTGACTAGAACACAAACATCAGGAGATGAATGACCTGGGGAAATATTTAATTAAACATGAAATTTGTTAAAATAGGATCATAGAACATTTAATTTATAATATAGGCAAGAACAACTAAAGATTACCTATACTAGTATAATAATTACTAATTATGACCTGGCTAATAGTATGCAAAATTTAAATTCTTGATGTAAAATTTAAAGGTTATACTTCGTAGGAGTTTCGTGTCTAGAAAAACCGAAAGCAGACGAGCTAAACTTTACCGCAAAACAATTTTGTACTGTGATGACTAGAATAAATTTGCAGGATTGAAAATAGATTTATTTTGGAAAATTACTGACCAGAATTGCAATCAATGAACAGAATAATGGAGAAAAGTTTTAAATGAATAAGAGATAACTGATCATCGTAAAAATGAAATGAAGACAACAGATGAATTTTTATTATCTTAACAGAAAAGGATGCCTGATTTATCATTTAAATGATAAATGATGATCATTTAAGTAATGATACATGACCCGAGTGATCATTTAAATGGAATCATCAAGAAAAACAGAAAGAAAAATTACTACCGCAAGTAAACTACTACTGTTTGCATTTAGAATTCAATGAAAATTATATCAGGAGATTACAAGAAATATAATTACTATTGGTAGGTATTTTTTATAAGCGGGAATAGCTTTGCGTAAATTATCCATCACGGTAGAGTAGTACCATCTCAAATAATCATTTATAAATTCCTTATTTGAACCCTGGTCATGTTTAGCATTTTTCAAACACTATAAAAATTACCGTTTCATATCAAACTTGTGTATTAAATTACTTATCTAAAAAAAAAATATTTTTAGCTTAAACCATTTTTAATAAATAAACACAGATATAGAAGCAAACTCAAGCATAAATGCATACATAAATAATTTGTAACCCAAAAACTAATATTTTTTAATCAAGGAATGACGAGAAATAGGCAAATCTAGTGAAAATTTTTTTTTATTTCGTTAGAAAAACATTTTCTCTGATATATTCTATAACAGGAAGAATCAACGTACACATATCACGTTTTTTATTTGTTTTGGACTGTCATTACATTAACTTCAGAAATTATGGAATTTAGATGAAAAGTTTTGTTTTTTACTTTATATTATTTTAACACTGTAAATTGTATATTACATTACGTATTTTTTTATGAATAGAGATAAATAGGTTTTTTCCTTATTTAATATATAGATCGAAAAACTTAGGAATATAAAAGATTAATAAAAATCTAACCTAAACAAGGTTTCTTAATGTAGAACGCAATATTTGTGAGTGTTTATACAGTGACCTGATTATTACAAATATAACTCGCTACTAACCCCCATTAATTCTCTCAAATACACGTTATTGTTGATAATATATATAGAAATGGATCATTTAGAAAGCATTGGAAATTTTGACAGAACAATATAAATATCTATCATATTTTATTTCTCTGTAATTTTTCTGCGTAAGAAAATTTACATTTTTTAAGTATTTGTTGAACGATAGAATTATTAAATAAATATACTGATCTATTACGTAATTAAAACCATTAATTTTTTGTGAAAAAAATCCTAAATTATCTATCAGTTTAGGTTTTGTATATGTATGTTTGTTAGTAGGGGAAAGAGTAATACAGTAAGATTAATACAGTTCTTGCAGGTTCCGTTGTAGAAGAAAAAAGAAGAGGAAGGAAGAGACTGAAGTTAATAAATGACATAAAGGGTATTAAAAGTTATCGTGATCGAAAAGAAAAGCACGGAACAGAAACAGATGGAGACAACAGTAATACCAGAGACCTGCCAACGGGCAGAACACCGTATGACGATGATGGTTGTAAAACAAGATGTTCGACTTCTTCCTCTCAAGTAAGTAGGTGTAAAGGCCTATGTGAGTCTTGTCTTACTTTTATTAACGAAAGATAAATTCTGAAAAAGTACACATTTAATTTGTAGTTTCGGATCTAGTTTATTTGTAATGTTTAAAAATATTTTCCCCTTAAACCGATTAAGATTTATTTTTTACGCATTCAAAATATTCGTAAGATATCTTCCGAATAAAAATCGCGACTGATTGTTTTAACAGGAAGAAGACATGTGGGAGACATTGACTTATTCATACGAGAGGCTAAGATACCTAGGCAAGATTGTGTCAAGCACCTTAGAGGGTTGATTGATAAGAATTGTAGCTTTTCAATGCATGTGCAGGAAGTTTGCAAATAGGCAGAGATTATGACAAAAAATCTACAAAGACTATTCTTGTCAGAGAATGCCCCAAGGGCAGCTAAGAGGAGGGTAATAATGTCGGCTGTATCATCTGGTTTACTTTATGCATCACCAATTCGGAATCCAGCTGTGGAAAAAAAGTTAATCTTCGCAGACTAATCAGCGCCCACAGGAAGTCATTCCTGGGGTGGTTTCTGCTTATACTCATAGGACTGTTTCCTTCAAGTGATTTGTGTGTTGAATGGGGTTCCCCCTGTAGACTTGCTTATACGTGAACGTTGTTTAAGATACAAGGGTAAGGATAGAAGGGAAGCTACAAACATAGTGAGGAGGGAGTGGTGCCGAAGGTGGAGGGAAGATGAAAGTGCCGTCTGGACGAAGAAGATACTCCCTGATTTGGAAGCGTGATTGGCGAGGGCGCATGGAAACGTGGGCTATCACCTAGCTCAGCTAATATCAGGCCACGGATGTTTGTATGCATATTTACACAGATTTAGAAGAAGAGATACGGCTTGCTGCCCCTTCTATAATGAGGATGAGACAGTTGAACATATGTTCTTCGACTGTTACAGATGGAATGACATCAGAAGTACTTCGGAAATTAGAAATTCAAGTCCGGAAACTACGATAGCGTATATGTTGTCCTCCAGAGACACCTGGAGTGACATCGAGCAGATGATCACAAGAATAGTAAGACAAGAAGAAGATTATGATAGAAGAAGAGGCTTCTAAGGTTACTACAAGAATGGGGAAGGCAAGCATAGCTCCACTCGTAAGGTGTGGCATGCTCATGTGTGCCACATGCGATGACCGACTGGGGTCTCCTGAACTTCCCTATAGAAGTTAAGTTAAGCTCACATTGAAAAATCTGGGGGGAAAAAAGAGAGAGAGAGAAAGTCATATACAAAGTCAATAAATAAAGAGTAAAAAACCTTATCCCAGTTTCTTAGTGCCCTTCACTCTGGAGGTCCTGCCAGAGAGAGAAGAACTCCCTTGGGTTGCGTTATAATTAATTGTAGGTCTGACCCAGGGGAGGGAAAAAAAGGATATCTTTAAATAAATCTATTTTTAATGTGATTAATTCAATTAACTTTAATTTAAGTATACTTCCTTGAATTGCAAGAATAGTTTTTGCATAATACCTCCGAATGCAGTTTTAAAACTATTAAAGATGAACTGAAACTTGCATGCGTGTTGCAGTTGATTTGATACACAATATGTATTTCAGGTTGAATAAGAAGATTATTTACTAGCCACTCAAAATAGAAATATGGGTCACAAATAGAAATATGATCGATCCACAGGTAACCCAAACCGTAATACATCAAGAATTCTCTGCATTTATTATAGGGCATCTTCAATTTGGACTAAACAGAGTTTGACTTTCACTTAAAGAAACCAAAAAGAAAATAAGAGATACAAAATAACAAAAAAGGATGGGAGGTAAGAAAGGATTATCAACCCCCGATGAAATTTCATCGAAGAGTGATAATCCTTTCATCCTAAGAAAAAAATGAATCCATTTAATTCATTATAACTCTGCCACCAAGACAACTGAAATAAGTTACGAATTTTTCATCTTCAAAGGTGTGTGTACTTTTCTGTTACCATAATTATTACTATACTGTCTTTTGAAATTTATTTTCTTTTTCAGGTTCCTATAAAGCTTGAATACATTAGTTGTTATTTATTAGTATTATTCTCACAAACATGAGGGTAACGAACACTGCAGAGTCCAGCGAGAGGAGCCGTCTAGCAAGATCAGTAACGGTAAAGCGAAGCGAGCTCTGAAGGCCTAAGGTAGACCCCGTGGCCCCAGGAGAACCCGAGTGACTTGTATATATGTAAACTTTTTTTTAAATTTATTTTAAATATGGCAATAGAAAGAAATTAAGACATTTTTTCTGAACGAAAAACAAAAAAAAAAGATAATTCATTTCATTTTTTTGTCTGAAAAGGCGGGTAAATATTTTATTTTTTTTAAATAAATTTTTCTGCTGTTTTCTTTGCTGCATAATTTAATATTTAAAGGAACTAAAGTAGAATAAAACAGAAGGTTATAACAAAAATTATATTAAGAATTTGTAATAATTTCTTTTCTGGTTTTTATTTGTACGCTACTTGTAACTATAATGACGAATTAATTTAATAAATAATAATCAAGAGTGGACTTAACAAAAAATGGAATATTAAAATTAAATTCTGCTGGTTCACTTAAATGCGATAGGGAAATAAAGTAAGTAAAACTGTCCTCACTTTTTCACCCTTATAGTGAAGTGAATTATTAACATTCAAACTCATCGACATACATATAAGACACATATAAAAGTTAGCTGCAACATATACACAAAAACATTTAAAAAAAGTTAAACCGATCTCCTTTTAAATATAATTTTTATTGTTATATGTTAAAAGGTATTTTTTTTTGTCTTCAGTCATTTGACTGGTTTGATGCAGTTCTCCAAGATTCCCTATCCAATGCCAGTCGTTTCATT
>JAAAKQ030088044.1:0-14810 GCA_010016005.3 Zanna intricata
GCCTTTCATCCGGAGGTCCTGGGTTCGAATCCCGGTCAGGCATGGCATTTTTCACACGCTACAATTCTTTCATCTCGTCCTCTGAAGATATAACCTAACGGTGATTCCGGAGGTGAAACAAAAAAAAAAAAAAAAAAACTTGGTGGAACCCACTAAACCCCACTCCCTCACACAGCGTGGTGACAGAACCACCAGACGGAACCCTCATCACCGCGCGTGTCCTAACGGACTCCCTTGTGCTGCCTTCAAGTCATGGTTCCTGGCGTCCGCCTAGGGCACCCAGTGATCCGAAAGGTCCCCCGCTGCCCATCCCCGAGGGCTAGCCTTTCACCGCCACTCTCCAGCAAGACACTACCCTCTCAATGCTCTTCTTCTGATATTTTCTTTGAAAATATCAACCACATGCTTGAACACCTGCTGCATGAATTCCACCCCTTTCTAGAGTTCAGCATGGGTCCCGTGACTTCTTCTGAGGAGATCTGACACCCAAATGGTTCGCTTCTCCCATCTCGGGCATGCCAAAAACATATGAACGGCATCATCTGGTATTGTGAACAGTACTCTTTTTTTTCTGTTTAGCCTCCGGAACTACCGTTAAGGTATTACTTCAGAGGATATTGTGAACAGTACTGACATACAGGAGTCGCACGCCTGCCCCTGGCATGCAGGTACTTGTTAAACGTTTCATGGTTTGAAAGCCATTGAAACGTCCAAAAGGTCGGTTCCCCCAATATCCTATCATACCACCTTTTAATGCGTGGGATTAATCTGAAGCTTCAACGCCCAGTCGATGCACGTTCCCACCTCTCCTGCCATCGATCCATAACTGCCCTATTGGCTTCCTTCTCATCTATACCATGGTATCTGGCACTTCTCTCAGCCGCAAGCAAGTCCACCGGCGAAATGGTAAAACTTTGAAAAAGTGAATCACTTGTGAAACGGTGAAAAACTAGAAGAGGAAAGAAATTTTTTTCTGTAAAAAATTTAATTTCTTAACACTGAATATAAACGTGAACGTAAATGTTTACATGAGGAAAGCGCTTTGTGTTGGATAATTATGGATAATAGAAAAGCGGAAACAGATATAAAATATACCTTTGAAATTTTGTTTCAGGAATTTGTTTAAAATTTTTAGGTAGATTGTTAATATTAGAAATGAAATGAGAGGCGCAATCTGAGTCCACTAGCTCCTATACAAATATTATATTAGAAGCTTTTAATGATATTTATTAGGTTGATAAGCCACGTATTAAGAAATCCAGCTTTTTATACAATTAATTAATAAAAAAATATGTAAAAGGTAAAAGATTTTGATGAAAATAAACTTGGAAATATATATTTTTTAAATTATGTACTAATTAAATTGGTTAAATGATTACGGTAGAACGAGATGAATGAAGAGTAAAATTAAACAAATCAAATGAATTATGACAAAATAAAAAATATCTTTAAATTACAGAGTATTTTAAAGAGAATAGATAAAAATCTGATAAATAATTAATTTTAAAAAATAATAAATTAGGTAGCTAGGATAAAAATACTTTTTAATTTTAACGTTACGTGAGGATTCAATTTTAAACAATATATAAATTCCAGGCGAAATGTATTAGAATATTTCATAATTAATTTAGGGTTTCCTGATTACAGTGTCAAAAATAATTCTCTTGATAACATATACAGTATTTTTTTTAAATAAGTCGCACATAATTCAACTTGAGAGTTCCAGAGAACGGTCTTACACAATATCGTTTTGCTATGAACTTTAATAAAAATGTAATTAAATACATACGATCGCGCGTACACAAAAACATATACTAAAAGAGGAAGAGAGCGAGAGGACGAATGAAAAAGAACCTGTATCGTGTTATATTTCTTTGTTTATTGCATAGAAATGGAGAGGAGTAGCCATGTAATCTTCAAGCATTATCATTAGGATTAATGTCTATTTTGGGACGTTATTTATCTTGTGCCCTCAATAAAGTGAATCCCTACTGGTCCATTCTCTTAACAGAACAATTGCTCTTATAACCATAGTAAGCGTTACTATCTCAGTACATTATATAAGCTTGTAAGCCTATCCAAAGTAGATTAGAATATAAATATATATTTAAATCCCTGATTAATATTCAGTGTAGAAAATATATTAACTAATTTTAACGTTTAACTTAATTTAAATTCATAAAAAAGAAATTAATTGTTTTTAATCGCTTATTTTTATGCATATATTTAAATTATTTTTTAATATAGTTACATTAAAACAAAAACGAACATGCAAAAAAAATATGAAAATAAGTTTTATCTTGAAGTTTTTGTTATTTCTTAAGTAGAAACACACACACACACACACACACACACACACACACACACACACACACACACACACACACACACGTGTTACGTAGTTCTCCCGACACTTTCATAACCTATTCCACTGG
Organism: Zanna intricata; assembly: GCA_010016005.3. Classification (NCBI taxonomy): domain Eukaryota; kingdom Metazoa; phylum Arthropoda; class Insecta; order Hemiptera; family Fulgoridae; genus Zanna; species Zanna intricata. Next base: position 2,436 of record JAAAKQ030088044.1, read on the forward strand.
TAAAAATAATGGAAAAAGCACATATGTTTATTTGTGCTGAATATTTTAGGACTTAAGGAGGAGAATTTGTGATTTGTTATGGTTTTTGACCCGAAAAATCGAATAAAATAGATCGCAAAACCGTATCTACAGTAGTTTTTGGGAAATTTGAGATGGAAAACGAAGTAACTGGAGTAAAAACCTGTTTTTTTTTTTTTTAATCTTTGACGTGCAATAACTTTGTTAAATAGGTAATAAACATATAAATCTTTTAAACAAAACTTGTTTAAGTGTAGGTTGGAAAAGCGAGACTACTGTATATAATAAACAATGATAAGTTTATACAAACATGAGTCCAAGAAATAATGATCGATGACCAAATTTCAAACCAAAGACTAAAGATCAAAAAATATCTTATTACTCACACAAAGAATAACAAATCAAGCAAAAAAAAAAACAGTGAAACAATTCAACCAACAAAAATGTTGTAACGAAATGAAAAATTTTGATGATGCACCCACACATCCTAAGGTAACTGATTCACCTCAAAGCTCGAAAAACTTACAAATTTAATATATGTAGTCGCTTTAGGCGCCTAACTTCCTCGCTATTATTTAAGAAATTAACCACGATCAGTTCGCAAATTTTTTCAGTCTAATTTTGTATCCTGAACCGAATTGCTGTATCTCTTTTCGAATGGACAATCCCAGATAATCGTGTATTTCAGTGTTTTTCACAAACACTGTACACAAATGCGTCCGATATAAAATCTAATTATCAGCTACAAATTTTACTAAGAACTTTAATAAGAACGTCAAGAAGACTTGCCTACGTGTTATTGTACAATGAAAACCCACCTTTTTTCCGAGCAGATGATATGGATTTAAGTACACCAAATACGTGAATTCTGAGCATTTACGTATCCATCAAGGTAGAATCATGCTTCATCAGACCAAAGCCAGTCATCGAGTTTTTCCCCATCTGGAATTACAGATAACATGAACCGTTGTCACTGACAGAAAGCTACACGTTTCCAGTGTCTGCAAGTAACAACTCGAATACTGAACAACACGAATTCTGTACGGATCCATCTTCAAATACCTGCGCGATCTCACCTCCTTATCACTCACACAAATCAACAAAAATAACAGAAACAATTCAAACAACCAACAAAAAGTGGCGTAACGAAATGAAGAATTTTGACGATGCATCCACACATCCTAGGGTAACTAATTCACCTCAAATCTCGAAAAATTTACAGATATAATATATGCATTACCAAAGAAGAGACCGGAATGATTAGATAGGCGTCACACAGACTTTTTTGGGTCTAATTTTACCTTTACTATCCTAATAAAAGTAGTTACTTTTTACGGATTTGAATACCACACTTCTCAGGAGTGGTCGACCTTTTTTTGTAACCTCCGGGACCACCGTTAGGTATTTCGTCATTTCATCAGAGAAATCAGAGGATGGAGGTGAATGATTTGTAGCATGTGTGAAAATGCTATGCCTGAGTTGGATTCAAACCCGGGATCACAGGATGAAAGGCCCAGAGGGCTACCACTCGCCGGTCAGGAGTGGTCGACCTGAGATTTTACAGGACTACACTTCATTCACATTCATACAAATCATCCACATTCATCCTCTGAAGTAATACCATATGGTAGTTTCGGAGACTAAACAGAAAGAAAGAGAGAGAGACTTCTTGGGATTAACAGAATATGCAACTTTGCTGGTGAATCAATTTATCTAGTGTTAGCAATTTCTGTCAATCACGTTCCCTGTTTCATTGTTCTTGTGGTATAGTTGCTTCATGGTGGACTTGTTTGATGTATCTACATCGTAATTTTCTTTGAAAGCATTCTGGGGCTAGGCATAACTGGAATATTTGAAGTATTGAGTGAGAACTAATATTATCTGTTCCGTTGTGTAACCCAAATTTCCTCAATTTTTCTCAATTAAACATGCAACAAAAGAAGAAAACATTCTTCCATTAGCTTGGGTCACTTTTTTGAAAAATTTTTAGTTTAAAATTAATCCTTCATTTGATAAAATGAGAGAAAAATATGAACTGAAAATAGTTTTATTTCATCCAGATAAAGACAAAATCTTTCCTTATTTCACATTACTGAATAAAATAAATTAGACTTAATTATAACATATGTAGAGCTATATTTCTATTTTTACGATGTAATTTGATTAGCATAAATAATAGAAATTTAATGAAGTAAATAATGTGTGTTACTTAATGACGTTTCTCATTGAAATTTGTTGGAAATGTGGTTATAACGCAAATTAGCTGTCGAGTATGATCCAATTATATGCAGTTAACATTATTTCATCCGTTTAATGGCGGTTTATGTAAGGTCAAATTAGTTCTTAACTTCAATTTGGCTTCTTTAAGCTGAACATTCATAACTAGATTAAACGTTAATAAAGGCAAAATAATCGATAATAATTGTATTTATACGATATCATATTTATACAAGATTAACAACAGCATTAGCGGGAAATATAATGTTCGATTTTACCAATATGTAGTGACCATTATAATGTATAAAATTATTTTCAACACGGTATTATTAACAAAATTTCCATTTTATTGTAGTAAGTATTAATTTAACTTTATTCTTCTATTTGTTGTTTCGATTAATTCTACATTGAGGTTATTATACATCGGTAATTAACTGATAACTTTACATGAATTGCAAATTTCATTTTCACAGCCGTATATTTCTCATGCCAATCAAAGATCTATTTGTTAGTTGTACTTTCTTCAATTATTAATTCTATCTCATTTTTAACACGATTTACTTTTTATTTATTTATTTATTTTTTGTTAAGTAAATTATAAATGAATAATATGAATTTATCTTATTAATTATTAAACATCACTGAAAATATCAAACTATAATTTCTTTTACATATAATTTTTTTTTAAATATTAAAACTTTCTTTAACTTTCATTTTATGAGATATAGTACTTTCGGAAAGTTGCTGTACATTGTAACTATAGAAATCTAATGATGAAACTTTCTTTATTTCTTATTTCATTTATTTATTGAAACGGATATTATAATAACTGGAATAGTTTATAAAAGTTGTTGATAACGACCTTCTGCAACATTAATACAACCCTGCACACTTTTTAATTTCTTTTTAACATTTTAATCAACTGATGTACCGGAATGTTTCGTACATATGCCGTTATTGCGATTTTTATTTCGTCAGTCATGCTTGGTCTGTTTCTGTACACAGCTTGTTTCCCTGCCGCCCCACCTGATTGAAATTAATCTGAGGGAGTCAAATCGGGCGATCATATAAATCACAAACCCCTCGAAATTATTCCTTCACTAAAGGCATTTCGTAAAAAATTCACTGATCTGTTAGCTGTGTACGTTGTTTATAAAAGGTTTTGATAATTATGTTTCTCATCAGTACAACACTGTACATATTTCAGTTTGTTTTTAAACATTTTAGCCAGCTGATGTACTGGTATGTTTCGTATGTATGCCGTTGTTGAGGTTTTAAGTTCGTCAATCGTACGTGATTTGTTGCTATAGAATGCTTGTTTAGCTGTCTTACATAGAAAGTAATTTGGAGGAGTCGGATTGGGTGATCGTGTAGGTCACAAAATCCTCGAAATTATTCGTTCGCCAAAGACATTTCATAAAAAAGTAATTTGCCATTTAACTGTGTGCGCTGTGGCGCCATCTTGTTGGAGCCACCTGTGATTAATTTCCATTTCTGTTAACTGATTAATGAGTTTTGTTAAAACAAAACAGTAAGAAGTAGTATTAACTGTATTTTCAGAAAGAATTGAACCCATATTGCGCGTTCTATTCATATCGCTTCGTATAATTCATTGAGATTAATTATTGACCAAAGTTGCGTATTTGGCGAATTAATATATCCACCCAGATGAAACCACGCTTCATATTTAAAAACGTAATGTCGAAGATATATAGGTAATTTTAGGCAATAAAACGTTTAAACCATTGGCAATTATCTTGTATTTTTGCATGAACTGTAGGTTTCAGTTCTAGAATAAACATAAGTTTGTAGGGGAAAAGTTTGAGTTCTTTTCTTACAGCTTTATGTACGGCAGCAAGTCCGATATTTTTCTCTTATAACGAATCCACAGGACAATTACCTTAACGCCAAAAGAACAGAATGCTCCACATAATTCTAAATCATACTAAACAGCGACTTTTCCAACGCTCTGTAGAATTGCCGTAATAAAAATGAAAAAATTTAAATCATATTATAATAAAGTAATTTTAAACATCATAATTGTTTACTAATTCTTTATATCACAACAAACAATACTACTGTTTTTAAATTATTTGTTAATTGGTAAAAAACATTTACATAAAATCTAGAGATCTGATATAATTTTTATGTTTTCTTTTTAAATACATAAAAAAAAATTGGTAAAGTACTGCATGACTAATTCGGCTTTCCGGTTTCGCCGGAAACATTCATAATAAAGTTTGAGTATAAGTAACAGGAAAAAAAATCTCCGAATTCTTTTAGATTTTGGAGCCCTCCCCCGTCGAGTCACTGGGCCTTTCATATTGATTACAATGACTACCAGAATCAGATTTAAGCATAAAAATTCCAAAATTCAATAATTTTTTATTTTTATTTTGGGTGGTCCCTTACTTTGTGGGAATGATTTAATAAATTTTTATTTTATAAAGAAGTGATCTTTAACAAAAAAAGTTTTAAGTATTTAAAAAATAAAACATAATTATTTTGAAAGTAATGAAATAATTGCTTTCTATTTTGGATCCAGGGTATATTATAGGGTTCAAAACTACTTAAATTTTAATTTCCTTTAAAGTAACAAAGAGAATTTATAATAGAGATTAAAAAAGTTAGAACCAGAAAACAAAAAAAAAACAAAAAATTATTCTTTAGAGGTGGGAAATAAATCTAAAAGCTTTTTTTAAAAATATTTATTTATTTATCTAAGTTTAACAAATTTGGTTAAGTAAAATTACTCTAAATCTATTACCTCTATCAATAAAACCGAAAACAAAAACTTAAAAATTTTCAAAAAACGTTTTTTGTGTTTAAGGGTTTATATGGAAAATTGTAGACATTTTTTGATAGAAAACTAATATGTTGTATAAAATACCCAAAAAAAATTTTAATATTAAAACAAAAAGACAAAAATCATATTTTTCAATTTTAAAAGGAAGTTGATTTTTTAAAATTGTCTTTTAAATTATTTATAACTGTAGGTAACTACATTGTAGGTAATGTAGGTAAAAAATTTACCAAACTTTTTTTCAAAAATATCTCTGAAGAAAATGGAAATAGGTTTTTTCGTAATATCCCCATCCCCTAAAAAGTTTTTTTTAAATTAATATAATTAATGATTCATCACGTACATAGAACATATATATGTTTTTTTTTTTTTTTGTTTGGATGAACTAGTAGGACTCTAAAACGTAAGAATTCGCCATTACCCGATAACCTATTTTTGACACGATCACCATACTTTAATATAGCTTCTCTATGAACGTTGAAAGGATGAAAACTGAAGATTATAGTACTGAATTCTCTATTTTATCAAATTTTCTTATTTTTAATAAGCACACGCATCCTTTGAGTCCTTTAATATAAGTTTTGAAAAGTCCCATAGAAAACATGTTAAATTTCTTGAAAATATATGTATTTTTACTTTTTAACAATTATAACGTATTTTTTTGAAGTTCTTTTTTACATTTTATAATATCTAAATTGAAAAATAATTCAGATATAAGAAAAAAATCCTATAATTTGTAATTTTGATTTCTTAAAATTCAATCTCATTAGCGAAATTGGTACTAATAATTTGAATTAAAAATGGTCTGGACTTTCTTGAGTTACAAGGATCGAAATTAATTTAAAAAATTAATTATTATATTTTTTTCAGTATTTTTTTTTTTTAATTTAAAGGGTTAGGTGATTACCAAACTTAACATTAGAAGTGTGTGATTAAACAAAATTAAATTTCAACGGAACTTACCTAGGGAAAAAAAACCAATTGTTTTCAAATTATTAAGGCATTTACTAAATTTCTAGAAGCAAAACGCATAAAGTAAGGAGATTTGTTTTGTGCAATGTTCAGGAGGTTTTACAGAGCACTTAATTTCTTATTCTTGCCAGGATGGAAAAAGTAATTTTCGAAATAAATCATTTGAATATCGCAGGATTTTTTTAAATATTATTTCAGAAGGTAAGGGATAAGAATGCCTGAACTAGTGTAATTAAACACATTAAACATTTCAGTTTTTACTAGAATTAAAACTCAATGAAATGTTTGAAACAAGAATTTCAGTTTTCACTATCAAATTGCGGGGAAGAAATGAAAAAACACCATTAAAAAATCTTTTTTTAAACATTTTTTTAAAATTATTTATTTAATTCAGTTCTTTTAAAAGAATTCAGTGGTTCTAAAAGGTAAAGAATTGTAATACTTTACCTTTTAGAAGGTAAACTGGACCAAAAAATTGGACTTTTAAGTCAAATTTGGGCGTGTATGGCTTTCACCGAATCGTGAAATTTTGTCAGGAAAGAAACCCAAAAAGCCAGATGTGAAATTTTCCTGATGTTAATATTAGTATGTACGTGTATATATATATATATATATATGTGTGTGTGTGTGTGTGTGTGTGTGTGTGTGTATGTTTTCTTTATCGGCCTCTGAATCACCTTATATCTCCATAGATACTGGACCAAATTTGATCAAAACTGGCAGAATACATCTATATATAGGGGCATTGATGCCGTTAAAATTTTTAAATCAAAAGGTCAAGGGGGTGAAGCTGTAGAGCATGGTCACCCTCAGTATCTTGATATTTCGCCTATTTAAGGTCATATTTTTCTTAGACCCATTTGTTAACAATTTAAAAAATAGCAATATTTAAAAAAATAACTAAATTCTTGCAAAAATCGCATCCCCACCCAAAAAAAGCTGTTGTAGTTGTCTGCTATGTCGTGATGTCACAGGTGAGCGGTAAAATGAAATAAATGAATAATATTTAAATTTTAAAAATGTAACTCGGTCTGGCTGTGTCTCGAACTCGATCGCCGGTTGATTCAGTACCTGGTGTGTTAAGCCGCTTGTACCTCCATACCCGCGCGATTTAAATACGATATGCAAGCGCGCTTTAGTTAGAATCATTGATTTAAATAAATGAAAAAAATATTATATCTAAATAAAATGATAAATATTTTAAATTAAGTTGTTTGTGTAAGTCATGCATCAGAAACAACCTATAGTGGCATGACTTTCCGGAACGCGGTTTTAGCCGCGAGACGGAAAAGACCTACAACTTTGTTGTAAGGTTTTTTATTACTATTTCCATATAAAAACTAATACGATTGTTAAAGTATGAATATATGTCTCTTAAAAAATTGGTAATTATTTTTCCTACGCTTACAACTTATATAATCCATCTTAAATGAAATCCTACAGTTTACGATATGGTATGGAAAAAAGGAATCGCCAAATTAGATATATTTTTTATTCAAAATTGTTAAATTTTTGAATAAATTTCTATTCTAACTGTGATATTAAATAATGATTGTTCTATAAACAGAATATTTCTGATCAATAGATGTAACTTGTTTGCTTTCAGTCTTTTTTCAAATATAAATGTTTACATTTTTAAAGTTGTACCATAAACTAAGAAATTTATTCTTAAGAAATGTTATGATTTTTTTGAATTTAATACTTTTTAGATTTTAGATTTTTTATAAAATTTATTTTAAAAATTTAACTTTTATTTTATATATATATATATAAAATTCAAAATCAGAATCCTAAATAAAATGTTACGTTTTTGAAATAAATTCACTTTAATAGTACATTCATAGGCTTATGTAACGAAAGCCCAATCTGCATATATTAAATAGCGTCATGCAAAGTATCAAGATGGCAAACAGTGATACAAATGAGGGATGTGTGAGGATTGGTAGCTGAAACGGTGAAAGAGATACGACTATATAGTACAGAGGTTTCGTGATGATTAAAGCTTAGAAGTGGAAATATACAACGTGTAGAGGCCATAGGCTAATTGAAGCGAGGCGCCTTGTATTACACTTTAACCCCTGTTTTGCTATGTAGTCGATGTTACATAAAGAAGGACAATTCTCATACTTTCCATGAAACTGTGCACATTTTCCACTAACCCCTTTTTACTTTATGCTTCATCTGTTTCGTTATTTTTCTTTACATATGCACACCTATCTCAAACTTTTATATTCTTTTCTTTTTTTTTTTTTCTTATTTTATTTCCATTTTATATCCTAGCCACAAACTAGGTCATATTCTACGCCCTTCTAATTAATTGAAAAAATGGTAAGATATTTTTTTTATTACAGTTTATTGTAGATTTAATTTATGAAAAACCCATTTTCCTTCTTATCTTAATTTTTTTTTCAATTTCATTGATTACGAAATGTAATGAAATAAAAATAAATTGAAAATAATAAAAGTCAGTAATTTCCCAATTAAGTAAAATTACTTGTAGCTCGTAAAATATGTCCAGAAATTAGTTTAGTGAAGTACTGTACAAGAATCCATTTCATTCACATTCATACATATCATCCTCATTCATCTTCTGAAGTATAGTACCTTATGGTAGTTCCGGAGGTTAAACAGATAAAAAAGAGAGAAGAAATTAGTGTTTTGAATAATATATTACAATTTTACAAAGGTTATAAAAATTAGTTTTTACTCAATTTTTAATTTAAGTATTTTTAACATAATTTAATAAACATAATAAAATAAATATATGATAAATAATAACATAATAAAATAAATATATGATTTTTTTTAAAATGATACGTATATTTTTTTAATCTAATGTTTTAAGTAAAACTTCGTCAGGTGCTGAAAAAAGTATTTCAGATTACAATTTATTAAAAATTGTTAATTCGTTTTTATTAAATTCATCTAACAAGTTCTGAAGTACAGTAGAATGACTTATCATACAAAAACATACATATATACTTTTACATTCGTTGAATCAAGCTTGATTCAAAATTATTTGTTATTTTATAAAGTTCTTTATACCTATTATTAACAATAAAAACTTATTTACTTATTTAATAATTAAAAAAAAAAATTATTTATATACTTTTTATTCTATTTAATTTTATTTTTACTAGACTTTGAAGACTGAAAACATGTCAATTTTGATTAATATAATACCTTGAATTTTTTTTTGTCTTTAATCTGGTATCTAATTTCTTTTAATGATGTATTTTACATTTCTACATTTGTAAATTTATTCATTACAGAAAGATTCTTCCCATATTACAAGATAGGACTTACAAAATTTACTTATCGTACATGTTTCGCAGATAAGGACATCAAATAAGGACATGTTGGATAATGACATCAAAATGAATAAAAAACCTTTATCTCATCTTTTCTTTTTCCAAAATCTCTCCTGCACTAATAAACAATTCAAAAAGCTGACAACACAGTTGTAGTAGAACTTTCCTATCACGCGGCTTTTTTCTGATAAACTAGTTACACAGAAATAGTTAATTTCATAGTTAATAAGTTACACAACAACTTAATTTAAAATATTTATAATTTCATCTAAATATCATTTTTGTAATTTTTTTTAATTCAGTGAATATAACTAAAGCGCGCGCGTATACCATATTTCATTCACGTGGGTGTGGCGCAATCAGGGGCCACTTTAAATACTATTTTACACTTTAAAAATTGCTCATTATTTCATTCAACCGCTCGTCTCTGACGTCCCAACATAGCGGTCGACTACAACTGTACGTCAGGAGCGTAACTAGCGTTCCTTTTTATGAGAGTGGGAATTTTTGGCGCAGCATACCCACTTAACTATTAGTTTATTTAGAGCAATTTTTGGGATGGTGGTGCGATTAATATTAATTTTGGGGTAAAAATATATATATTTTTTTTGCAATGATCATAATTTTTCAATTGTTAACAAATGAACTTAAGAAAAATAAGACCTTATTTAGACGAAATCTCGAGAAACTGTGGGTGACCTTGATCTGTTGCCTCATTCACTTGACCTTCAAAGTTGAAAATTTAATGGCATTAATGCCCCATATATTGAAATAATCGGACAAAGTTTGGTCAAAATGGTTTCAGTAGTTCTGGATTTATAAGGCAATTTAGAGTATGACACCGAACATACACCCGTACATACCAAAATACGGAAAATTACCGTCCTAAGGGGTTTGAGGTTTTTAGGTTCCTTAGGTGTCCAAACGTCAAGATCCAATGAAAACCGCATATACCCAAACTGGACCGATTATAATAATATTTTCATTTCTAAAGTTATAGCTCTGCTACAGTGCTAGACGGGAAAGTAAAAAATTCTAGAATTAATAATGTTAAATTTATATTTCATTGTATTTAGAGTGAGGAAGAAACACATATTGTACAGAAGAAAGCGTTAGAGATAAAAATATCTAAAACCTTCCTTTATATTGAAAAAATAAAAAAGTAAAGTTATGATTGAAAAAACTAAAATTATTACACATAATAATCGTTAATCCCGTTTGTGTATACGACCGTAAGGGTTTGTGATTTATAAATGTCATTGCAACATTAAAATATTTCAGAGTTAATTCATTTCTAGTTAAGTGTTGATTAGTCCACCGGTCTGATCTAGTGGTTAACGCAACATCGAAAATCATCTGATTTCGAAGTCGTGTGTTCTAAGGTTCAAATCCTAGTAAAGGTAGTTATTTTTATTCGGATTTGAATACTAGATGGTACTGGTGTTTTTTGGTGGTTGGGGTTTAATTAACCACATTTCTCAGGAGTGGTCGACTTAAGATTGTACAAGACTACAATTCATTCAAATTCATACACATAATCCTCTGAAGGTAATACCTTACGGTAGTTCCGGAGGCTAAACAGATAAAGAGAGTTAAGTGTCGATTATATATCTTCACCTCATACCTTGATACTCCATCAAGATTTCGATTTCGAAGTCGAGTGTTCTAAGGTTCAAATCCTAGTAAAGGTAGTTATTTTTATTCGGATTTGAATACTAGATGGTGCTGGTGTTTTTGGTGGTTGGGTTTTAATTAACCACATTTCTCAGGAGTGGTCGACTTAAAAGATTGTACAAGACTACAATTCATTCAAATTCATACACATAATCCTCTGAAGGTAATACCTTACGGTAGTTCCGGAGGCTAAACAGATAAAGAGAGTTAAGTGTCGATTATATATCTTCACCTCATACCTTGATACTCCATCAAGAAACATATACTCTCATAATACATAAAAAGATTATATAATTCAGCTCCGTGCACGAAAAAGAAGATTAGAGATCAATTTTGTAGCTATAAAATTTATTTAAAACTTGAAATACCTAGAAGCCTGTTTTGTTTTTACAATCAAAGCATAAAATATTCAACATTTTTTTATAGTTTTATTATACCAATACGAAAAAAATTAATAAAAAATTAAACTTTCTTTTATCAATGTAATTTTTAAAATTTACTTTTATTAACGTATCCAACAAACAATTTCTTTCATATGTAATAGATATTTCTATTTTATTATAAATAAGATGAATTGAATAATTTTTTTTCAGTATGAATATTCCTTGTATTGATATAATAGTACTATTATTAGTACTATGAAAGGCCCTTATCACAAAAGGTACAAAGAGAGGTTGTGGTATACCTTAGAGAGAGGATCACTTTAGAGTGCTTCATTTATCACCTTGAATGCAAATGTTGTTTATTATGTAAGCAACGTGTGAACAGACGTAAAATGATTCAACCAAAGAAATACATTCCTGGTAATACGTCACATTTTATCTTTGTTATAAATATATATATATACAATTATTTAAATAAACATATTGTGTTTTTTTGTTTGTTTTTAAAATCAATTATTTTCTTTATTGAATATTTGTTATGATTTTTAACGAAAATACAAATTAACTGGCAATAATTATATCTTCAGAATATAAACAATTTATCAATATTAATGTTATAAAATATTTGAAAATCCGATTTAAAGTTTGCAATAGCGTTGAGAACAACATAACACATATGCTGGAAATATTTAAAATCCCAATAAATTTGATTTTTTATTATGCTGAGCTAAAGTTGAACTTTATTTTAGCCGATATATTTTCTTTTTAAATTGCTTAAATACAATAATTAAAAAAAAAATTACGGATAATTTTTTTCTTTAATTAAATTAAACGGTTACTGTCGAACAAAATAAATTGAACGACTTTGTACATATTTCTTTTTAAAGAATTTATTAATTTTTGATAATATTTACAACTTAAGAAAATAATTTCTAGGTTAAGGATGTTTTGATTGAAATCACTAAATATTTTACCTCAAGATATATAATGTATTATT
>JAAAKQ030088055.1:4028-14810 GCA_010016005.3 Zanna intricata
GATTTTCATCTTTTAACATTCTTTTTATTTTTTACTCTTAGAAGGCAATAAAATAATTCTAGATTTGTTAAAAAAAATATTTATAAAATTTTTCGTAATTCAATCCTTTTTACTTTTAATCTCCCCACAAAGCATCTGAGACCGGTGTTAGGCAAATCATTAACCTCTGCGAAGTGCTTGGCAGCAGCCCCCGGCTTGGGCCCGGAACTGGACCCCCATCGGGGTCTCTCCGGTCTCAACGAGACTCTCTTCTTGGGTGCCGAAGAACCTCTCCTTCGAAGAGCTGCTCTTCCCGGCCCTACATCTCTCTCCCTACCGAGGGCTAAGTATGCATTTCGAATACCCAGCCCTCCCCCCCCCGTACCTCGATCCAGGAAACTCTTATGTGTGTTCGGACCCGGCCTCCTCGGCAATTGAGCTGCCTCTCTGGATCTACGTAGCCGCGTTTCATCCGGGCGTCCCCACGTTTTTTGACGCCTTCTCCCCGTTTTTTCTTCTTTTGGATACCTTTCCACTGTATCTTCTCGCAGTGTTCCTAGTAGCCCTCCCTTTATTCCCAACACTCAGTAGTGCTACACAGCACCTCGGACGGGGACTACCCCATTCTTTTTTGGCCATTCATCCTTCTTCCAGGCCTGTAGACACCACCAGATTACTAAATCCTTGGTAGAACAATAGACATTAATATAATCATATGTTAATAAAAACATACGACATAAACGGCGAGTCAGTGGTAAGAGCCGCATTGTTCGATTCTATGGGAGTTTCTTGATGCGGTTGCTTTGTTCAATCGACATCAGTAGGTTACTAAGGGAAAACACTCCTACTACACTGCTGTAGAAAGCTACTCCTGAGAAATGACTGGCCACTAGCCAATTATAGCTCTAAGCGCTGTAATATGGTGAACAGGTACTTGCTGGCATTCAGCGATCTAGGCGTGCCAGCAAATTGCTGTCTTTTTTCAATACAAATTTTATGTATTGACGAGTCATACATTTTAGTATTGACGGGTGCGCCTACCCAATTTATCTGTAATATATGACAAGTGAACAGTGGGACACAAAAGCTAATAGTGTCTTGCGCCACTCTAATTCCGTTCACGCAATTAGGTTTTAGCTCTAGTGAGCTAGATAGGATATTGATCGCTTAACTGTTCGAAGCTCATTAGTCCTTTGTGGCACTGACATTCGGTCTTATGCTTTAGGGTGACCGAATGGGATGGTGGCGGGAGAAATTCTAGTAAACCAATGTCTGAACTCAGCAAGTCAAATCGAGTAACATTTACCATGAAGAGAAATGATTGCTCTTGAGTCCTCTAGATATTACGGATATCCTTGCTGTGAACACAGTGTGGTACCAAGATATGCAGCTTGATCATCATTTAAATTGGAGAGATCATATAAAAGAGTAAAAGAAACATCTAAACGTGAGATTTATGCTGTTGCATTGGCTGCTTGGTAGAAATTCTAATCTCAGTATATTAAAGAAATTATTGATATGCAAGGTTTCCTAAAACCAAGTTGAACTTACAGTATACATCTATAGGGAACAAGTTGTATCGGTAACAGTAAGATGATGATTCACTGATTTCAAAGAAAGATTTTCAAAAAAATTTTATTTCAAAATAAAAAGAGTTATTGGTTAATAAATTTTGGATTATCGTTCGTTTTGAAAGTTTGATGTCTTATTTTATCAAGTTTTCTGTTAACTGGATGAACCAGGATTAATAAATCAAAATAACAAATAGGCAGAATTAAATTTAAGTAGTTTAATGAAAAGACATGTATTAAATTTTTTGCTAAATTACAAGAAATATCGAATATACACCATCTAAAGCATAGTAAGTTAAAGTTGTGGATGTATTAAAATAACAACTCTATTTCAAACAGACGGAAGGAAATTACATTTTTTAATCTCTGGGAGTAGTTTATCGTATTTTTTCACTAGTTCCTCAAGTAACAAATGTATCTTAAAATCAGTTCACTTGTTATAAATTACACCTTCAGTCACAGTGAGTGAAATATTAGGAAAACTCTTGACCCTTAAATACAACTTAGTATTCTCTCCACCTGTGATATTCCATTTCTAATTACAATAACAATTAGTAGGAAACTGAAGAAAAATCAATAAAGAAAGTTTTGTACTGAAGATACTTTTTCAGATTGTGAAAGCAAAGGTTAATTCGTTTTTCAAATTAAATTTTACGTTAAATTTTATAGGCTATTAGAGATAATAAACAATTTTTTTTTTTTTGTAACAGTTTCAGTACATAGAAAAAAAAATCTTTTTTAATAACCAGTATAAAAATATGCCCAGTGGTTATATTTTCACATGGGTTAGATAATATTTTTATTTATATAAAATAACTGCGCTCATGTATGTGAATATATTTTATTTCTTGCTTAAATATGTTGATATTTTAATGACAAAGTATGTGGATTTATTTCAGTATTTTTGTTTATTTGGTTTTTTACCAAGTTAATATATTTTATTCGGAGTGAATATTCCTGTGAAGATTAGGTTACCTGATTTGTATTAATTACTAAGCAAGCCATTTCATTTGGTTTGGATTAGTACTACGTACTACTGCCATTTGGTTTGGATTGTTTTTGCTTATTAGGAGGTTGTAGTTTAAAATAGAGAAAAGGTATTTACTATACAATAAATATATATTATTCCCCGAATATCATTTGTATTTTTCGACGTTTATTGTTTTCATTGTTTAAAAATATTAATTCTGTGTGTTTGTTGACTTTATAAAGAATAAATTAAAATCATGACATTAAATATGGTAACTTTCAAATTAAAGATTAATTTTTTTTAAATATGAGATGAAGGGTCCGAATCAAATAATATTACTTCAAATTTGAGTTGACTTACACAAATTTTAAACATGTATCTTTCGCAGATTATAAAATATCTATTAACCAGTAACCACTTTTCTATTTTATTATTATTATTTTATTTTTTTATTAAACACACTAAATTCTAAAAACTGATTTTTATAATTTTTCCTTAATATTTAATAACAGTTTCTCTAAATGGAGATTAATCAATTTGGAAGTTATTATTCGAAAATTATCAAAAGTACAATATTAACCCACCTTTAAATATAGAACGGTGTAAACCCAAATTTCAACACAGAAGAAATACAGAAAACCCACTTCTAAAATGTGGAATTTACATTTTTTAATTGTAGAATACGTTATCAGCACTTCTTATGTTGTACAAGATAATTTACCCATCTTTTTTCAAGAATTAGGGGGGTAGGGTTTATTTTGTAAAAATAATTTTTAAAAAACACTTCATTAGAAGAAGTTTTCGCTCGTTTTATAATTTCCCAAGAGAGAGATATGTTTGAATATGTTTTATAACTTATGACGAACTATTTCAGCATGCAATTAAAATATTTGAACGAATTATTTGTAAATTTTGAGAGATTAACTTAACAGGAAATAGAACGGTTTTGATATTTTTTATTAAAAAATTAACTATGTAACATGGTAACAGGTAAAATAACTTTTTATTTTTACCAGGGGGAATAATTTATCTTAAGCTTTGTGTAAATGTTGAAAAATTTAACACGATCATTGTCAGCTTTTAATTTTAAACTCTTCTTTTATTTAAGTTTTATTATACTCGTAAATAGTAAACAAATTAATACAATTAAATTTTTATAAAAAACCGATTGCAATATTAAGTTAAAAATTAAATTAATAATTTTAGGCTACAAAATATCGATATTTAAAGTACGTCTAAGTTTTTCATGACAAAATAAATAAAACAGCGGTATAAAAGGACATCTTGTTTTATTAAAGATTTGAATCATTTCATCTAAAAGATAAATATTTATTTTTTATTCAGACTTTCAGCAATAAAAGTTAGGCAGTATAATTGTTCCCACCTCAAAAGCAGTAATAGTTCCATTCCTAATAATTTTTTAGATCTGTTCTGACGTTTATTCGATTTTATTATGATGGATTTAGACGAATTACATTGTGGCATCATCACTGTTTTAATTATTCATAAAATTGATGGTACTCAATCAATGGGTTTGTTTATTATTTATAATATGCATAATTTAAACGGTGTTCGGTATTTGTCGTTAATGATCTTTAAAGTCATGACGTCACACAGTAAGTGGTACGACGGTTACAAGCAAGAGGGGGATGTGCACAGCAAAAACCGCTCTTTCCCTTATTCAACCGCCCCATGACCCAAACCATGCTGTATAACACTTTTGTCTTTTTAAGATTAAAGCATTTCTTTTTCAAGGACTATTCAACGTAGGGCGCTCGACATCGCCTTCTTAAGAATTTATGATGACTTACCCCAGTAAGCAGATCTAATACATCGCTACATCTAATCAATAAAAAAATTTAATCAGTCGATCAATTTTATTAAAAATAAAAGTTTTTTAATCGATCAAGCTAATAGCGTTTACAATAAAGGTTTTTCCATAAGATAAAAAAATTATATTATTTTTTAAATTATTGTTTTCCTATTTCATATATAAGTGAAATAAGTGTATATTTATTAATTAAAAAAAGAACTTATGTACCAAATATAAAATTATATACTTCAACCAAAAACATCTTTGACGTTTTCCGTGTGCAAGATCAATTTCCCTGTGCATCTTTATATTTAAAATAAAGTATATGGGTGTTAGTTTTTATATTTTTTTGACAGTTTGTGATGATGATTTGCAGTAACAACTGCAAAAATTTCATAAAATAAGTATAAAATGATTTACCTGAATCACACACAAAGAGTATACAGTTCGATCAATTGTTAGTATATGTTTAGAAATAAATAAAACGTTACATCTTCATACCTTACATTCTTTCATTCACTAAACAATATCCAAAAATGCTATATTGTCATATTATTTTTAATTATTTTTTCTTAATACTTAAATTTCTTTAGTCATTTATTATTTAATAAACAAAAATCAAAAATCTGAAAGTTAATAAATTTATTTACAATAATGAAATACTATTACGAATATCAATAAATGATTAAAATTTTAATAGCATTAATAAAATAAATGATAAATATTTTTCTGAGAAACAGCATACAGATTAATTTAAATTATAATTATTTATTACTAATAATTTAGTAACGAATTTAATTAATTACTTAAAATTAATTAATATATTTTTTTTTAAATATATTTAGTTATACTATATCGAGAAATTAAAATATACCAAATGAAAAATCTTTTTCTTTGATTCTCAATATGTAATTTTATTGGAAATTACCTTCCGTATGGATCGCTTTTGAGGCTTCCGCACCAATTCTTTAGTCCAACTGACATTCTTTATTAACCTATTTATAAACCGGATTCTCGGTCATTCTTTGTATGGATTCATTCATTGTTCTCTCGATTATTGTTTTGATAATTCTCTTACTCCTTATAACTAGATCAATAATTTCATCTTTAACCTTAACAAGGAAACTTTTATCTTTGTGTTTATGTTTTGGTTTATTTTGCGAAGGTTATGGAATTTAGGTGTGAATAATTTTTGTTTTCTTTATGATAGTTTTAGTGTTTGTTATTAGTTGACGTACGATTGCTTTTGTCAGTTTAAGTGTTTGTTTATAATGTTTTATGGGTTAATGTGAATGATTCTCTTTGTGTTTCAGTTTTTGGTTACAGTTCGCACAGTTTGTTTATGTTGTTGGATTTTGTTTTTGTCTTAATTTTTTTTTTTAAGTTCAGGTGTAAGTATATTTTTATTTTTGGTCTGTGGTTTTGGTTTATTGGTTGTAGAGTCTTAGTGTTAATGGTTTGGTTTTCTTATCTTTGTGTTTTGATTTTAGTTAAGGTTTGTTTTTATTACTTCTCGATTGGCGTTGCGTGTTGGGCTATCTCCTTTTTATCGTTTTTGGATAGGTAAAATAATTAAGCTCAATCGGTATGGTCTTTATTTATTTTTATTTTTTTGTTTAACCTCCGGAACCACCGTAAAGGTATATCTTCAGAGGATGAGATGAATCAATTGTAGCGTGTGTGAAAAATGAAATGCCTGACCGGGATTCGAACCCGGGACCTCCGGATGAGAGGTCGAGACAATACCACTCAGCCACGAAGGCCGGCGATATGGTCTTACGTTAGTGTAGTACACCGATAAGAACGACATTTTTAGCATTCGCACCGGTGGCACCCTTACTGAGGCAATTGAGACTGGAAGATGTTTGTTGCTGAAGTTTTGAAGAGGACCTCCGGTAGAGTCCCTAAGAGCTAAGTACGGAGGGGGTGGAATGGCGACTGCAACCGCCCTGGAGGGTTGAACAAGTAGTTTTCTTTTCTTTTGTTTTATCTCGATTATTTTTTCAAGTAAGCCAAAATAAATTACAGTGTGGAAGGATTGTTTTTAAATTAGTATTTTCGTTTCAATAAAAAAAAATTGTTTGATAAATTAACTTGAAAAAAAAATGTAAAAAATGCACTAAAAAATAATACTATTCAAAAATTGTCTTTAATTTTTATCTCTTTGAATGGCGCTAAATTAAAACAGTCGTTTCTTGTTTAACCTGACCGGGCTGGTCCTGTGGTTAACTCGTCATCGAAAATCAGCTAATTTAGAAGTCGAGAGTTATAAGGTTCAAATCCTTGTAAAGACAATTAATTTTATATAGATTTGAATAGTAGATCGTGGACAGCTGGTGTTCCTTGGTCGTTAGGTTTCAATTAACCACACTTCTCAGGAGTGGTGACCTGAGACTGTACAAGACTATAGCTTCATTTAAATTAATAGATATTTTCATTTATCCTGTAAAGTAATACCTTACGGTGGTTCCGAAGACTGAAAGAGAAAAAGAAAAGAGAGTCATTAATTGTTACAAACAACTTAAATTAACACTTAAATTAGCATCAACTTGTAATACTAAAAAATTAAATAAGAACTACAGAAGTATTACTATTTTTAACCGACTTTTTGAAAAATAGTAATACTTTCGATAGCATGGTGGGATTGGGGGTGAAAATGAATTTTTTTTACGTTTTGAGATATTAAGAGTCCAAGAACACAATTAAATTAAAGTGTGGCATTTCCTTATATGTATATATATATATATACATATATATATATTGTTATATATATATACTACTAGCATCCCCATCGCGGCTTGCCCGCAATGTATGGTTATTTGCGTTTTCCGTTGCGGTCAATTTTTTTAATCTAGTTATTTGCTGAATAACCAGAGGCGCTGCAGCCAATCGCATCGTACACACAGTACAAGTGCAGTGGCTGTGTTGGTTGAGCCGCCGCGCCGTACACCGTTGAATCCCTTAAAAAATCGAAATTAAAAAAGATGAAAATAGTTTTCAGATATTTAGCTGAAAAATATTTGCAAGCTCAAATCCATTGAATATCTTGTTTTGTATAGTCGGGAATGAGAAAAATTCGGAAAGGAAATGAAAAAAAATTCAGAAAAAGTCGGAAAGGTAAAAAAAAACTTTTACCTTTCTCACCTTTTTCAAGATCGAATTTCGAAAAATCTAGAACTCGGTTTTAGATATTCACATAAAGATTACACTCACCAAAAATCAAATTGATATTTTTAATTGTTACCAAGAAATTTAAAAAAAAATAGTAAATTTCATTGATACTCCATTTTAACACTTTAAACTCGGAATTGTCAAGAATCCTTTATTTACGTGCTCTTACACCGTAAGAAAAACGTGTATATAAATTTTCATCAATTTATTTCCAGTAGTCTTTGTTGAACGTTTATTTTGAATTACCCGTAAAATGTTCATTACACACACACACACACACACACACACATATATATATATATATATATATATAAGAACTAATCTACAAAACTACTAGATCAATTTCAATGAAATTTAGAAATTCTGTAGTAGTGTACTTGAAGTTGTGTATGAAAAAATTTTATCAAGATTGGTTGAGTTATTCTTGCGTTACTTGAAGAATTTTAGATTAGATTGAATTGACACTTTATCAGCAAAAAGAAACAAAATAAAATAACGAAAAGTCGGTCTTCTTGCACAGAACTGCGCAACATCTTTTAAAATACGGATAAGCCTACAAAAAACAAGTTTCTCACTTTAAACAACAATTTTCATGAGAAACGGAGACAAGTTATTGTAATATTAAAAGAAGAAAGTGAGTATAAAAAGTCTTATATAAACTACATAGTACCAGCAAAGCTCTGGCAATAATTAACCCGATAATTCAACTCTAAATGTTACTCCAAAAAAGCAGAATACTTACAAAGACTATGTAAATTTTGGTTTAAAAATTCTTCCAACGATTTTTTTTTTCAAAACATAAATTTTCACTATCAACTATCAAAAACATGAGTTTTTTTAATTTTAAAATTAAAATTTTTATGTGAATTAATTATTACATAAAAAATAAGCGGTAACTGAAAAATCTTTGGTCCGGAAACGCCCAAAGTAGACAAAACCAGTAGAAAAAGATCGGTTTTTAAGCAGTTAGTAGGTTTTTTTTTTATTTATATTTTTAGGTATTTCACAAGTTATATTAAAGCTATTCTCAAAAAAGATAAATTTTTCTTTTTTTATCTTCTTTATTTTTAAAATATTTTTTCGCTGTAAAATTACAATTTTAATTTTGAATTGAAAACTATAAATTTTAGTGTGAATAGAAATTGCATACGCAGATTTATAGAAAAATAGTTTAACAATAATAAAAGAGAGCACGCTCGATTCGTTACCGTTAAAATGAGGAAACTTAATAAGTTTCAAATCCATCAGTAGAGATGATACAATGAGTTTAATTTAATCAAAAGGCATTCGAGAACCAGAACTACCTTTTCTTTTTTTTTTTTTTTTTTTTAATGGTTCAATGGTTCATATACCCATGGAAATATATCATTAGTTAAGGAAATCTAAGTTGCAATTCTCAGAAATTATCCCGTTTAATAGATGATGGTGTAAGTTAAAATTTTTTTTTTAAATTTATGAAGATCACAATACGTAATATCATCAGTGTTAAATAATTTCATCACTTAGTTATGCCATTTACAAACAAATTTTATGCAAACTACTTTCCTTAAAAAAAAAAAAAGTACTAGACAATAAACAAACGAACTAAGTAAAAGTTTTTACTGTAATAGTTAAGACTGAATGTAAGTACCACAGACATACGAAATGTAGTTACCCATAATTTATCAACTGTTTCAGTCACGTAGATAAGACAAACAGCACGGTCGTTTAAGTTTCCCCAGAAAACCGTTAAATCCACAGTTGCAAGGGGAAATGTTTTCTAAACTTTGGTGATAAATAAAATACAAAAAAAGATCAATACCTGTTCACATGATAATAAATGAAAAACCTGTTTCTACAATATTAATGAACGATGTTTGGAATTTAACACGTTTGTAAAATTATAAATTGACTTAAAAAAAAGTTATTTAATTAAGAAATAAAATAATCATGAGAAAAGATACAATGTATAGATATAAGATTAAAGTAATGTTTTTTGTACCCTTTAATAATTTTTTTCCGTTTTATAAAAAATTAAACAATTTAATACATAACTGCAATCGGTGTCTTACTTATTAAATAGGGTTTTTGTAACAATAAAGAGAACAGTTAAAAACATTTTTTACTAAATTTAGAGTATTACTTTATCAATAACTGAATAAGATGGTAATAAATGAAGTTCCGATGACATGTATTAATAACATGTGTTAGTAAGTAATGGTTGTAACTGTAATTTTTTGACTAAATAAAATTAGAATGTATGTGCAAAAATAGATGAAGATAGAAAATTAACATAATTTGGTAATATTTCATACGTAATGCGATCCCAAACTAATTATTCTACGGCTAAAGGATGAAGATATAAAGTCGCGTTGGTTTTAATTTACACTTTGTGATTAAATTTTAACGAAGCGGACATGGAAAATGGAACGATAGAACGGAGACAAAAGGGATATTTTACAGAAAGGTTTTTTACTTCGTCTTCTAACTTTGCACTTAGATTTTAATTAATTAAATATTTATTTTAACAAATTAAAATCATGAAATTAATAAGAAACAAATTATATTAAGAGTATAAAGTTTAGTCGATAAAAAGTATTAGCTTTTAAGTAAATATAAGGAACAAGCAGTGCGAAAAGATGTAAATAAAGAGAAAAGTCATTTACTTTTGGGAAAACTATTATACCATACTAAATTATAATATTCATAAATTCATTCTGACACTGACTTTCGTATTAAAAAGGATTTCAAATTAAAGAGGTTAATAAAAGATTTATGCATTAAATATAATTTTGTCAAATTCTATTATAATTAACAAAAATAAACTGATCAAAATGTGGAATGCATACTTCGGTGTTATTTATGGTAAACCATTCACTAACCCAGAAAAGTTTATTTTGGAGTTCCAGCAAGCGAAAAAGTTCGCTCTGAAGGAAATGTGCTTCGTTAAATTTCTTAGTCCACAGATTTTAGAATCATTTTTCAAACACAAATTTTTTGACTGATTTGATGATTTATAAACTATCATACTCTTCTTGTTTTACTCTGATTTAAATTTGAATTTCATTCAAATATAAATACTAATAACGCGTACATCCTAAATCTTATGCATTATATTATTTCTCTTGTATAATTTTTATTTACCTTTTATATGCTCCTCTAAGTAAGATCATATTAATAGATATTACAGTGACATCTTATCATATTGTAAGGACCACTCTCCTTTCTAAAGAAGAGTTCTGCTCCTGCGACATACGAGAGTCAGCATATAAATATAATATATATATATATATATATAT
>JAAAKQ030088088.1:0-14808 GCA_010016005.3 Zanna intricata
ACCGAGTGTATGTGTAAGAAGTAGTGTAGAATGTTGTTGTGTAGTTGTGGGATTGTATATGTTGTAAATTGTGTAGTGTTCTTTATGTACAGTACGTGTAGTGTAATGTGTTCTGCAGCTCAATGTGTAGTGGGAAGAAAAGCTGCAGAGGCCAGGGCCGTGGGGACGCCAACCCCCAAAGTCTCAAAGAATAAGACTCCTCGTCGGTATCGAATGTATGTGTAAGAAGAAATAGTGTAGAATGTTGTTGTGTAGTTGTGAGATTGTATATGTTGTAAATTATGTAGTGTTCTTGGTGTAGAGTATGTGTACAGTGTAAAGTGTTCTACAACTCAGTGTGTAGTGGGAAGAAAAGCTGCAGAGGCTAGGGCCGATTCTTTCAATGTATACGGTGGACGCAATATAGGATTAAGTATGGTGTTACTAATCTAGTACCGGAGTCTTTGATCGACTACATGCTTGTGTCACAAAGAAACTGGGATAGCATCAAGACGCTGGTACAGGAGATATTAAGGTCAAAGAACCTGGCTGCTAGGGCAAGACGGGCCTGAGTGACGACGGTTAGTCACGAGGGTATTCGAGCTGCTACGGACACGGAGGAGCCAGGGGAAAGGACAGCCTCCTGCTGAGTCGCCATGCGTTCTCGCCATGAGGATGGATGGCGATGATGACACACGGGGACTCCTGTACCACTAGGCGTGTGATTGCAGAATGAGAATGAGTGGATTCTGTTCCTGATTCTTACAGGTGAGGTGATGCTAAGTTGGCAGCAGTGGTGTGCAAGTCCGCGTTTGAATCCCCCCGAGACTGAGTTATGCTTAGTTGTAGGTCCGGTCTCGGGGTGGAGGAGAGTGGAGGGGGGATTTTTAGTCGGTGAGAGCCCGACACTACTACCTGTGCGGGCGGGTGGTGGCTGGTAAAGCTTTTTCCTCCTCCTACGAAAACCCTCCAAAAAAAAAATTAAAGAAAATTTAAAAAAATGTATGTTTATTATCCCTGCCAGCTTCCGTAGCCGAGTGGTAGCGTCTCAGCCTTTCAGCCGGAGGACCCAGGTTCGAATACCGGTCAGGCATGGCATTTTTCACAGACGCTACAATTCGTTCATCTCATCCTCTGAAGATATAACCTAATGGTGGTTCCGGAGGTAAAAAAAAAAAAAAAAAAAAAAAAAAAAAAAATGTTTACTATCCAAAATACGTTTTACAACCTAAGATTTATTGATATTATTTTTGTCTTTCACATTTTATAGTATATTTTTAATACTTCATTTTAATGACAGGAGTTCAGTATTTATAGCTCCCAAGATCTAGATTTAAATTTTTTTAAATTTTATTTTATTTTAGTATATATATCTTTTTCTTATTAGGGATTCAATTTTTTCTAACTTTGATCTACATCAATCGATAACTGGAGAAACACTGGCTGGTTCACCAAGAATTAAAATATTTATAAATTAATGTTTCTGAAAAAAATGATTTATTTCTTATTATAATTATATGTAAAATATTAAATAAATTATCATAAAAATATAAAGACATAATAATTACCGTATAAGATATGATTAAATGTACTTTTAATGAGGACGTTAATAAGAGTATACTAAGTAACGTAGGAGGCTCTGAAATTAAACCGGGGCAGTGGACATGATTTAATGAAATTAGTGAAAGGAGATCTGCAGCTCTGGGGCCGAAGTTGTTCAGCGTTAAATAGCACGTGAAGATGGGAAGGAACGATTGGCTAATTTTATTGCTGACAAATTGATTGAGTACTATCTGGACTCGATTTAACTGTTTCGATAAATACTTTGTGAAATTATTATCAAAGTATGGCAGGCAGTAGCTTTTCTTAATAGTTAACGACTTAAATCGTGTACAAAAATAAAATATTAGTTTAGAAAGTATCTACCTGTTCTTGTTATTATGATTATCATATCTGAAAAATTAATGGTAACAGTCTTATTATATCTCAGGTAAAATAATTATTTATTCATCGAGCCATTTTTTATCTAATTACATATTTTAATAAAAATCCTTATATTTCTAAATAAAAAGGTACAATAATAAAACAAATAATAACCCTGATGTAACCTTGAACCATAATTTAAACTTAGATATATTTTCGAAGATGCAAAATAAGTATACAGTTATGGAAGGAACATGTAAATAAAACAAGGTGTTTCACGAAGTTCTTCCTGCACTTTCAAAACCTACTCTAATCGTAAAAGTAATGGAAAAAGTTCATATAAACATATTTCCTAAAACGCTTCGTTTGCAAGTTATGGTTAGTGAAAGATTTAGTTTAGATTTCAGCTACTCCAGTGTAATAGTAATTTTCGTAGTACTGAAATTTTTAGGACATTAATTAAGGGGCAGAATTAGTGATTTCATATGGTTTTGTACGTGAAAAAACGAATAAAATAGATAACAGTACTGTTTCTCCAGTAATTATTCAGAAATTTGGGGGAAAACCAATATATTTGGGATTAAAAAAAAACATGTTTTTTATGTTTGACTTACAGTAACTTTGTTAAATATATAATAAACATGTAAAGTTTTAAATAAAAGTTGTAGCCAATTTAATTAATTAACAAAATTGTGAAAGAGAAGTTGAATGAAAAAAAGAAGTGTTAGAAAAATTCGAATTTTATATTACTACATTAGTCAGAAAATTATTCATTAATTAAAAAAGAAAAAAAAAACAAATTATTTTAGAGAGGTGAATATTTGTAAAACCAGAATTTACTGTTTAAAAATTGTTGTTAAAAGATTTTTTTTTAAATTAAAACTTATACAAAATTGTAAAATAAAAATAAATAAAATTTATTTAGATAATGATTTTTTTTTTAATAATGAAAGAAATATAATGATTTATTTGAAAAAATGTTATTTCAAAATTGGCAATAAAATAATAGCTGATCAACAATTCGCAGTACTTTATTTGTGTTTAAAAAATTTTGTAAGTTATATAAAGTACAATGGGTACTGTGAACTGTGCTGTGTTAGCGAAGGTTTTCTGTGATTTTTAGTTTGATCGATTTGTCATTGAAGTAATGCCGTAAATGCTGATGTGGTATTCATTTTGGGAATGAGTCATGGTAATACTACAGCTGCTGCAGTAAAATATTTAATACGTTTTCCGAATCACAGGATTCCAGATCCCACAAAACGACACAATTTTTCACAATATTCGGAAAACAAGATGCACTATCTAGTATTCGTACCAGCTGAAAACGTTCTATTCAACACGACGCTTTATTCATATTCATGTTATTGATGAAATTATTTCGATACAGTTTAGCGCATTCCAGGAGTCAGTACACGACATCTTTCTAAGCGACAAAGCGTTTTGCATTCGATGGTTTGGAGGACACTTAAAGCAAGTTTATCTTTATCATTAACAGTCGGTTCAACATCTACACCTAGGAGACGGTTCGCTTCCCTTGAAGTTTTGTAAATGTTGGAATACAGGTCGAAAACTCTACAAATATGTTTCGTTTACTAACGAGAAAAATTTCTCGTCAGTAGTGTCAGTTCGTAAGTTATTGGCGCTCGAGATGACACCAACAACTTACAGAGACCAACAAAGAGAAAAGACCTACAGGTAGACTGGTGGAGGGTGCTCATATCCGTTACTCCTCATTAGAGTAGGCAACAAAAAATAATTATCCTTTTCGACCTTCCCTGAGTCAATTTTGACTAGTTTCTCCGTCACGTCTATATGTATGTACCTATATCAGATAACGATTATCCGTACAATATTGAAATTTTGGATTTAAGGATTGTTGTAACATCTAATTGTTCACCATCTCTTTTTTTTTTTCAATCGACTGAACCAAAAGTGTCCAACAAAAGCCCAAATTCTCCCCAAAAAAATTGGATTTTTATTTTTAATTTTTTTAATAACTGAAGTAATAAGCGCTCATTGAGAGCTTTTCAACGATATATCATAAGTGGTAATTATTTTTATCGGTTACAGACTTATAGCCAAATAAAATCTTAATTAATGAAATATTTAGATCTTATTTGGCGAATCGTATTTCATCTCCTTTTTTTTTAATTTTTCTTCATTTAAAAAATAAAATCCATTCATTAGTAATTACTAACCTCTGATTGTAAAAAAAAATATTTACAATAAATAACAATTCAATAATAACAATAAATTAATAAATATAAATAAATATATATATATATATATATATATATGAAAAAATATCAGAAGTTATTAATGAAATAAAATTGTATGTAGATTTCATTAAAAAAAAAAAAAATATTTGTATATTACTTAATGGGTGTAATAGAAAGTCATGTAGTGTTCACATCAGATTGTTCAATCTTGAAATTTAATTTTTCAGTATCGTAGAACTTGCTACTAACATATAGACAAATATTAAATCTTTATCAGTAAAGATAAAGGTCTGGATAATAAACTGGATAATAAACTAAACGTTAAAGTAAATAATTTTAAATAAATTGTTTTACTACTGGAAAATAATGTATTCTGTGCCTCGAATATTTAAATAATACCTATTTTAAGACGCCGGATAATTTACATGCATTGGATATATAATCTGTTGTAAGCAAATATTATTCGTAGTCCAGAGAAACAGTTGATTCAACACAATGCCAAACTAGTGAAGAACACAAACCATAAGTTGGCACTAGACTTCTCATTTGTTTATTTTATTCATTATTATGCAATTTGTATTCAGTGGCTGCAGTTGAATGCAATATTTTTATGCAACTCCTTGGTGACTAAAGAATTTTTATTTTTTTCCTAATTTAATAACTATCTAACTTATTGGTTTCTTTAGTTTATAGAGGCTATCAAAACAATTTATTTTGAAAAACTAAAACTGAAAAAATTTACTCTTTAATTACCTGAAATTTCCATGTATTTAATCTTTAAAAATACTTTTTTTAATTGCTTTCATTTGGGATAATAAACGAAAGTTGCTTAATTTTACTACCAATTTATGTATTGTGAATTTGATATTGTTTATATCAGGAATATAGAGATGTTTGTATAGTTCTTTAACCAAATGTTTTTTTTTTTTTTTTTTTTTTTTTTAACCTCCAGAACTACCGTTAAGGTATATCTTCAGAGGATGAGATGAATGTGAATTGTAGTGTGTGTGAAAAATACCGTGCCTGACCGGCATGTTTTTGCAATGCAATGTTTTTTTTGTGTTTGAGTTACATAACTCAATCCTGTTCAATGGAAAGGTCGGAAACAAAATAGATCGCTTTCAGAAAGATTAATTAATTTATATTTGAGTTGGCAAAACGAGTTTATAGATCAATTCAAATTCAATCAAAATATTATTTGGGATAATAAATCATTTTATTACTAAATTAGTATTGAATTTCACACATCATTTATTCATATTAAATAATAGAAGCAAGAAATAACTTTATACAGTTATTGAAGTAAGATTATGTCCACATTATGTAGCAAGCTGTTGGAGCTCAAGATGTCTGATAAACATCCATTAATGTTTCACTGCCATAACGATTAGTTTATATTAGAAGGTTAATTTCTACGTTTGTCTTTTGATCAGCCTATTTTCTCTTTCTTTTTTTTTCCC
This sequence comes from Zanna intricata, assembly GCA_010016005.3. NCBI lineage: Eukaryota > Metazoa > Arthropoda > Insecta > Hemiptera > Fulgoridae > Zanna > Zanna intricata. The sequence goes on from JAAAKQ030088088.1 coordinate 5,585, forward strand.
ACCAAATGTTTGATGTTCGGAGATTGTAAATGGGTAGATGCAGACAAAGTTGGAGTACGCCTAATATTGCTAACGGTAACGGGTGGTTGCCGTAAAAATTCACTGGAGGCTATCTTGGTGATCGCTGCCGTAAAACCGATATTTCTAGTATACACGTAGTAATTGATTGCGTAGACAAACTGTGATTTGTTAATTTGGTTTTGGATTTTGTTTTGGTTAATTTGTTATTTGGATTTGGTTTTGCTTTGAAGTAAGGTGAATTGTCTTCAGAGAAAATAAAGGAGATAGAACAGCATTATGTCACCATGTGGCAGACCAGATGGGATGAGACAGAATGTGAGCGTTATATGTCCACATCCCCAACTCTAAACCTGGTATAATTCTATTTCCTAAACTGCATTATCATGTGTGCCTGATCTGCAGATGGCCGAAAAATTTAGTCCGTATAACCTGTATACCTGTAAAAAATCAAGTAAAATAAATAATAACATTTCTGAAGAAAATACTCCGAGCCTTGTTAACCAGTAAGTATTTATGTATAGTATATGTACTTATGTATATATACTTATGTACATTATATGTAATTATGTACTTATGTATGTACGTACAGAATATTTATGTAAGTATTTAGGTACATAAGTATTTATGTACCAAATTATACTTATGCACCACGATGGAAGTGAAAATTAGATGATATGTTCCGAGGATTAACGACCTCAGGACTTATTGTTCTTAGTTCTTTAGTCTTTAGCCACTTACAAAACAAGTAACATGTCTTGTCTTTCTAGGATCCTGCAAGTTAACCTATCTTATGTTTTAAACAATGTATCAAATCTGGCGCGGGCTGTGAAACATTAAAATAACGTACGTATTTTTCCAATTTAAACAGATTACAGTCTAATTGATAAATATTTTATTTCACTTCATTATTTACCAACTGGCAATTTTGTAAGATTCATTAGCTAAACCGTTAAAATTTGTTATAATAATTGTACACAGCTTTTATTATTATTACACATTTTTTCAGTTATTATTGTTATTATTTGGTTTTAAAACTGTGAACGAATTGATTAAAAAAATTTCTTAATAAAAGGTTTCGAATTCAATTAATTTACTTTTTTACAGATAAAAATATAGGTTAATACACTGATAGATGTAAAAATTCTAAAATAATTTCCGATTTATTATTGTTAATCATCTTATTAGTGTATTATTATTATTTTTTTTTTAATTAATCATTGCTCAAGGAGGGAGAATAAGGATAAAAAGCTTTTACAACAATTTATTTCTAATGGCCTGTGCTATTAATTGCAATGTAAAGGTTTTACATGCTCCCACAGTGACTTCTTATTTAACCTTAGACAGAATAATTTTTATACATTTCCATTTTTTATCCATGACGGAATGGAAACGGTATATGCGTTTGAGTAAAATATTGTGTGTGTGTTTGTGTGTGTGTGTGTGTGTGAGCGCGCGCGCGTTTCTGTTACCAGTTTCTCTAAAAAATTACTGGACCGAATTCGATGCGGTCTTTTTGCATTATATAGATTTCACTTCCTCTAAATCATTAAAGGCTTGCTGATGGTGAGGGAGCTTGAATTCTCAGTGTTTCAGAGTAGCTAGACCGAAGGTGCAATCATATCGGAGAGATAACTGTGGAGAGCCAAACTAAGGAATGATTCTTGAAAGAGAGCAGCAGCACTTGCAGTAGTTGTTAAGGGCGTAGGTCAATAGAACTTAAACGGTCATATCAATATCACTCAATTTTCTGAGTACTGCGCATCTGAAAGCAATGGAAAACTTTTGTTTTTTCCCAAGAAAATTTAACTTTCTACAATTTCATGTAACAAAAATGGAGGCACCTTCCTTGGTAAAACATTCCGGAAGTAAACTAGTTCTCCGTTTGGATCTTCGGATGGAGAATACTAAGAAAGAGGTCACCAGAAAATTAAAAAATAAAATTCTAGGAGTGGGAGCGTAGAATAATAGAAGTCTAAAAAAGATCATAGATAGGTTAGAAAGTTTGAAGAGGGAAATGAGATATGGGTTAAATGTAGATATAGTAGAAATTAGCGAATTGTTTTACTGGGAAGAGGAAAATAGCTTTTGGTCAAGTGTTTTTAGGATAATTAACTCAGCGACAAATAAAGTGCAGGCAGGAGTAGATTTCGTAATGAAAAAAAAGATAGGAAGAAAGTGGAATATTTCAAAAAGCTTAAAGCGATTGAATCATAGTAATCAGGATAATAAAAACCTAAGCCTACAACGATTATTAACGTCTATAAGCATACAAGTGTCATGATGATGAGATAGAGAGTGTATACCAAGAAATTGACGAACAAATAAAAAACGATGAAAATTTAATAATAGTGGGAGATTGGAATGCAAAAAAGGCAAGGATGGAAATATTGTGGGTGAATACAGGCTGGGCAAACGGAATGAGAGAGGGGACCGACTTATTGAATTTTCACGAAGTACAATTTAGTAGTTTCCAAGACCAACTATAAAAATCATAATAGAAGAATATACACATGAAAAAGGCCTGGTGCTACTGCAAAGTATGAGATAGATTATATCATGGCTAAACAAAGATTTAGAATTCAACTACTCGACTACAAAGCATATCTTGGAGCAGACATTGATAGCGATCATAATTCAGTAATAATAAAATGTTGAGTGGGGTTAAAGAAGCTGAAGAAATGGTGTCAGATGAATCAAAGGAATTTTGAGACCCTTGACGAGTAAAGAAGATTATTGAGAAGGACATCGTAAGAGGTCTAAGTAAAATTGATAGGCAGAAAATATAGAAGAAGAATGGAAGAATCGTATAGATAAAATTCTAAAATCAGCAGAAGTGAACTTAGGCAGAAAGTAGAAAATACAAGAATGCTAATGTTAAAGAAGGTAAAAAGAACTATGGATATTTAAGAAATACTATAGACAGGAAGTGTAAATTATCGAAAGAAACATGGATTAAAAAAAGTTTTCAGAAGTAGAAAGAGAAATGATCAATGGAAAAATATACGGAGCATACACAAAAGTAAAGGAGAATTTTGTACTACATAAATTAAAATCTAATAATGTGTTAAATAAAGATGGTACAGCGATTTATAATATGAAAGGAATGGTCGATAGATGAGTGGATTATATTAAATAGTTATGCTAAGTAAATAAATTAGAAACTGGTGTTATAGGGGAAGAAAAGAAAATTGAAGAGTATGAAAAGGGATATAAAGTACTGAGATCTAAATTTAATAGTGCATTAAAAGATTTGAATGACAGAAGGATCCTAGGATAGACGGGATACCTACAGAATTACTTCACATTGCGGGTGAAGAAGCGAAGATTATACACTCATGTGGGTAATATTTACGAAAAAGGGAAACTTCCGTCAGACTTCAAAAGGTGTCATCATACCAAAGAGAGCAGGAGCAGATAAATGCGGAGAATACACAAAAATTAGCTTAAATTCTCATGCATGAAAAATCTACCTAGAATTCTGCACAGAAGAATTGAGAAGAGAGTGGAAGAAGTATTGGACAAGACCAATTTGGTTTCAGAAAAGTATAAGGACATGGGAAGCAATTGTAGCGTTCAGATTAATAGCAGAAGGTAAAGTAAAGAGAAAAAATCAATTTATATGGCATTTATAGACATAGAAAAGACATGTGATAACATGGACTAGAATAAAATGTTTAACATTTTAAAAAAGTTGGGTCAATTACAACTGACAACTGTTAACATTTACAGGAACCAAACTACAACAGTAATAATCGAAAAGCATAAGAAAGAAGGAGTAATAAAAAGTGGAATCCGACAAGGATGTTCCCTATCTCCGTTACTTTTTAATCTTTACACAGAACTAGCACTTAAAGAACAACTTATATCCTGAGTAACAGTGCAAGGTGAAAAGATAAATATGCTACGATTTGCTGATGAAACAGTAATTCTAGCTGATAGTAAAAAATATTTAGAAGAAACAATTGATAGCATAGTTGAATTCCTACGCAACAACTACCGCATGAAAATAAACAAGAACAAAACGAAAGTAATGAAATGTAGATGGATCACTCAATATAAAAAAAAGGAAAAGATTATGGAGGGAAAAGATTTTTCTTATTTGGTAAGTAGAATTACTAAAGATGGAACAATATAAAATGCTGAATAGCACAGGAAAAACAACCTTTCAGTCAGAAATATAAGCAATGTAATTTGCTTACATCAAAAATTAATTTAAAAGTCAGGAAAACATTTTTTAATGTATATGTTTGGAACGTAGCTTTATATGGAACTGAAACTTGACAATCGGTGTACTTGAGAAGAAAAGATTAGAAGCTTTTGAAATGCGGTGGTGTACTAGAATGTTAAAAATCAGTTGGTTGGATAAAATGACAAATGAAGGAGTATTGCGTCAAATTGATGAAGAAAGAAGCATTTGGAAAAGTATAGTTAAAAGAAGAGACAGTCTTGTAGGCCACATGTTAAGGCATCCTAAAATAGTCGTTTCGATATTTTGAGGGACAGATAGATGAGAAAAATTGTGCAGATAGGTAACTTTTTGAATATGCAAAACAAATAGTTAGGGATGTAGGATGAAGGGGGATACCAAAATGAAACGACTGGCACTAGATAGGGAATATTGGGGACTGCATCAAACCATCAGATGACTGAAGATAAAAAGAAAGATATCACTTCAGAGCTGGTTCTTAGATATGTTTACAGAGGAAACCAGGGGGCACTGCAGTATGTTTCTCTAAAACGGTTGGTCAGATTTTGATACGGTTTTTGCCATTACAAAGGTATCGCCTCATTGCATGTTCTTAGATTAGTTTTAGGGTTATAAGCCGCAAGAGATCGCTGCAGTATATATGTTTCTTCAAATCGTCTTTGTGGATTTAAAAAATTTTGAATTTTATCTCTTGTTACCAGATTTTCACAGGATTTTTCTTTAAAAGTAGGTATATAAAAAATATAGCAAAAAGTTTTTTCACTTTGTAAATTAAATTTTTTAATTTTTCTTAATTAAAAATAAGAGGGAAAAAATACTAACTTTGATTTAAAAAAAAGAAGAATTTAATAGATCAGTGTCAAATTCTTTTGAATTTTGTTTTTAAAAAATTACGTTTGTTTTTATTTATTTTTAAATATTAGATGAAACTAGAAAAATAGTTATTGATTATTTCGTATTACCTTTGATAAAACTCTTATTTTTATCAATCCTTTATTTATATTACTAAGCGAGTTAAATATTACAATACAGTTCTTCTTTAACCCTGAAAATATCTAGCACACTTTGTACGTATCTTTTATAAATATTTATTTTACATAAAATTAAAAAGCAATATGCAGTAAATTATTAAAATCTCAGTTTTTTTCATGTAATTTATAGTTTCAGATCGACACATTCTGCAGATATTAAGTAGGGATTGGAACATTGCTCGATCTATGTTTACCTTCTTATGTAATACCCATATTATCATACGTTTTTAGAGTTCTGGATAATTTCTAAATAAATATCATAGACCAAAGGTAGTTGAAAAGTTACTAATTTTGATTTTCGATATTATAAGTTTATTGTACAATAATTAGTTAGAGAATATGTCGCACGAATGAAGTTTATTTTTTTTTTTTAACATTATTCCTTAATTTAGGAGTAAACTATACACCACAATAAAAATAATATCATAACAAAACTAATAATAAAATAATAACAAAACATAATTAATATAAAATTAAATTTTATGGAAATATAACTAGGAGTGTCTAACGACACAAAGAGGCGAAACCAGTGATTCTAATTTATTTGATATTTATTTATTCAATTTGATTTGATATGATCACAAAATTTTAATACAAAAAGAATCATAAAAGTCCCTTGCAATAGAGATATATACGACATATTTACAATATCAAGTTTTCATATAAATAAAAACATAATTGAATACGGTCGCATGTGTTCCGTAGATTGTTGTCACGAATTCAGGCGTTACAGATTGGTACGTGGTTGTGTTGCGCTCTCGTAGATGTTTTTGTACGTGATCATAACTATCTAAAGTTGGGATTTTACATAACCCCATTATGACACTATCCATAAGGTTTAAATCCGGAGATTGTGGAGTCAATTCAACTCGTACCCTACGATTGATTCCATGGGAGAAGTGTTCATCTAGCTAATCACGAACTTCTGTACCATAGTACGGAGGTGCACCGTCATGCATGAACTACTCTGGTTTACCAGAATTCAGAAAATCCGAATCACGCAGTAATTCATTTCTTAATAATATTGCCTAGTTAGTTTCGCTGATAACTGTTAACAGTCACAGAAGTGAGGACTAATGGTCTGGTTTTTCCACAAACCACTCAAAACCATGATGCGATCAATTCTTTACTTCTTACTGTCGATAAACCAGTGAGGGTTACTGTCGGACAATATCGTAAATTATGTCCGATTCACCTCAACATTTACATATAAGTTGGCTTCGTCAGAAAACATAACTTTTGACAAAAACTCTGGGTCCTTCTCCAACTGGGTCAAAACCAATTGCACACTTCCATACGGAAATCAGGATCGTCTTCTAATATTTATTATATCTCTTGTAGCTTGAATAGATAATACTTGTTTTTTGCAAGATTCTTCATATTGTTGACCGAGAAACTCCCGCTTCCCAGTTTCTTCGGCGAATTTTTTCGGACTTGCAGATACCTTCAGAAATATCCTTTCTACTACCTCTTCTGAAGTGCTCTTAGGACGTGCAGTACTTTTATAATCGGCAAAACTACCTGTAGCTTTGAACTTTGCTAGCAGTCTGTGCCAACCGTTGTGTGCGATATTGGCTCTCATTGAGGATGTCTCAGATTAAATTCATTTGCAACATGACTATGAGAGAATCCTTTTCTTCTATAACGGAGAATAATCTTTACCCTCTTTTCAGCGGTCTACATATTTCAGTCTTGCAACTAGAAAACAGAGAAAAATTAGTAAAATCGATATGGTGTGGGACTTTTCGGACACTTTGTATATAATTTTATTAATGAGCAAGTTACAATAATATTTTTAACAATATAAATATTTTTACACAATTCATAAATATGTAATATTTTTCAAAGTTGTTTAACATGTATATCTTTTTTAAACGTCATAAAAATATTAAAATGTCATTAGAAAATAGTTTTTAGAAATATTAATCGTGAAAATTGTGATTTCCATTATACTTTTTCTTCCTACAATTAGCGTATTTAATAATTTCGGTGTAGAGACTAGTTCCATTACATTTAACAAATATTAATAATGTTACCTAGGCAAGCGTATTGACCAGGAAGTTCTCTTGTTTTCATTTTATACGTATGAACACTGGTTATACTTCAGTAATGAAGAATTTTTCAACATACGTAAAACTATGGAATTTAATTTGTATTATCTCTAGGATACATTTTAATAGCAGCAGTAAACTGTCGTTAAGCTATTACCCGTTCTTCGTCTGCAATGTTTACAGATTTACGTAATTATTTAAACTTTTAATCTAGAACGCAAAATCAAATGTTTTTTTCTTTTTGTAAAATAAATTTTTAACTCGTTTTAATTTTCGTATCTTTCCTCTTTTATAACACTGTAATATGTTGTTTGTATTATTAATTACTATTTAAAATCTAGTTCCGTTCAAAGGTCTATTTATTTACAATAATCTACACACTTTGTTTATTATTGTTTGTGAGGTTATAAAAATCGAATAGAAAAGTAATCCTAGAAACTTCTACTATATATATATATATAGAGTGTTTCAAAAAAGGTTCTTTTTCGACTAGCTGTTATTTTTCGATTCTATTTATAAAATTAAACGAAAAATATCCATAGGAAAAATTGTAATTTCTCCTTCGTTCTCCCTGTCTGCCATTTTGTTATTTTTATATAAAATTTATATCTAAAGATTGAATTGAGGAATCATATTAATATTTTGTAATCGTCTTGGTAATAAAATTTTAAAGTTAGAAAAAAAATCAGGACTTAAATACCTTTGAAAATTACAAAATGGCGGCTATGTTTATTCTTTAATAACGATTCGATAGGTTTTGCAACAATTTACTCGTTAACTATTAGAATTTGGGGACCTATTTTATTTAATAAACATATAAAGCCTATAAAATTGTATTTTAATTTACGTCCCAAAAATTTTAGTATTATTATATTACCCTGAAGGAAAAATCAAGGCGAAATAATTCGTTAATTAAAACAGTGTATTTTTTTTTATATACATTATTAGATATATTTTGTATATATGGATGTCATCTAGAATACTTTTATACAATATTTTTTACATTTAAATGTGTTTTTTAAGTTCTACTTTTTTAAAGTAGAACAAAATAATTTATCAGTTAAAAAGTTGTTTATAATTTTTTTTTAATCCGGTGCCAATTTTTACAAGTAGAATTTAAAATAAAAATTACTAAAAAAAAAGTGTTTTTACAGTTTTTATGCTCTTTTAAGAAGTTTTTATTTTTTAAGTTTATTGACGTATTTATGTAAAGTTAGTGCAATATTATCATTATTATTACAGATAATTCTTAAAATCATTATCATTATAAATGTAAAACCTGAGTGTTTTTGTTAAATAATCATAAATAACTGTAACTATAAAATGAACAAAAGAAGGTCAGTAAGATAATACAGGTTCGTATATTATTTTATGTAACGGGGACGCGACTTGTTTAAGGTAATGTTTTTATTTACGAGTAATGATTTCATATGGTAGTATAATAGTAATACTAATTCTGTATATGTCCAGGTCGTGAAATCGACCAATAGTAGGCTATACTTGATTATATTACTTTATCAACCGTTTTGATATTACTGTTAAATTTAATATAGGATTTACTTGATGATAAAAAAAGATTACATTTGCCATTATTAATTAATCTCTAAATATTTTATTTCGATTACATAACATTAAATAAATTAATCTAGTTTATATATAAAATTTACTCATTAAGATTATATTATTTATCCTTCGATGAAAAAAAAAAAAATTCAATTTAAATTTCTTGTAAGATAACCTTAATTTTAATTCAATAATTAATAAATGTATAAATTAGAGAATGTTTTTAGATTATTTGATATAAAAAAGATTTAATGCATATTATATTTATATATATATAATATACAGGGTTTGTATAATAAGTAACCGGACTGACCTCAGAAAATTTTTTATTGGCAAAATATGTACAATTTT